>JAQIXW010000076.1:0-58103 GCA_034700685.1 Willowsia buskii | reverse complement strand
ACAAAATATACTTACAATTCATAAATGAGGACCATTTCATCGTCGTCCTCAAATGCATCGTGTAAATTGATAAGCTTGGGATGGTGAAGTTGATTCATGATATCAATTTCTCGCCTAATCAGCTCCTTCTCCATGGCATGAGATACTGGAATAAACTTGGCAGCGTAGATGTGACCACTGAAAATTAATTAATTGAACATATAATATGGCAACTAAGTGTAATATTCATACAAACTGAAAATATCGAATGCATGATCTTGTTTTTTTTAAAGCTTACGTCTTTTTCTCACGGCAACGGTGTACAACGCCAAAGGCGCCAGTGCCGATCTCCTCAAGAATGTCGTAGTGGTCGTAGACGCTGGTCGTCTTGATTTCCACCGGCTGAGGAACATACTTGGAATAGATTGAGAACACATATTGGTCATAGTCTTTGACTTTCTCGTCACTCCTTCCGCGGATTCTCTTGCCAGAAGCATCTAGCTCGTACTGCTTCTTCTTGGCAACCTTTTTGCCAAGGTCTTTGGTTGTCACGAGACTGGTCACATCGCTGGCATCACTCCTTCCGTACACGTTCTCAGCATATACACGGAATTGGTACTGATGCCCAGGACTGAGTCCTGTCACCTGGATACTTGTCAGTCTTGTGAAGCCCACACGAATCCATGAGGTCATTGGGTGCTCTCTCTTCTCCACCAGATATGATGTGATGCTGGAGCCACCATCCCATCTTGGAGGTTGCCATGACACCACCAAACTGTCCGTACCAACACTCTCGCAAATAACATGCTGGGGTGGGTCCGGTCTGTCGCTGATCTGGATTTTCAGAATGGCAGAATCCATGCCCAACTCGTTCTCCGCGATAATGGAATACGGTCCGTTGTCGATCTGACTGGCGTCACGGATCGTCAGCACGGCGTGTCTTTCCGTGGTCTGCACATGGTAATGGGATCCGCTCTCAATCTTTTCACCTTCCTTGCTCCAAGTGATCTTAGGTTTGGGTACTCCTGTGAATGGCACCTTGATAACCACGTTTTCTCCCTTGTCAAAGAACGCAGTGTCTCGGAATCTTGGTGGTACGTGAAGTTTGGGTGCTGTCATGATCACCAATTCCGCTCGAGTTGATTTTGCTCCTGCCTTGTTCACTGCGCGGCACACGTACTCATCGGCGTCCTCACCAAACACGTCGTACACCGTGAGCATGTATACTTCCCCATCGTGGCTGATGTGATATTTGCCACCGTGCGATAACTCCCTGGCCCCCTTGTACCACGTAACTGTTGGCTTTGGCTGTCCAAATATTGTGCAATTGAACTGCGCATTCTTTCCTTCTGTCGCCATCGCGTTTCTCAATGGGCTCACGATTTCTGGTGGTGCAGCTGCATTGGGGTCGATAATCTTTACACTGCTTGAAGATGGTGATGGTGGACTCACCCCGCCAGCGTTTTCTGCTATCACACGGAATTCGTACTGGCGTCCTTCAATGAGGTTGCTCACATTGATCTGGTTTGGCAAGCAGATGGAAAGATTAACGCGTTGCCATGCAACAGTGCCAACCTCTCTCTTGTCCACCCAGTAGCCTTGGATCCTCGCTCCACCATCGGAGTCAGGTTTATCCCAGGATAAGTGGACAAAGTCACCACCCACTTCGGTGATTTTGGGTGCTCCAGGTGCAGTTGGAGGATCGAAGGGAGCCTTTGCCTTGATTGGATTTTGGCCTTCGAGGGGTGGTCCCATTCCGTTCTCATTGCAGGCCATTACTCGGAACAAGTACTCTTGCGACTCTGTCAAGCCCTGGACGGTGAAAGTTGTCGATTTGACTTGACTGGCAACCTGGATCCAGTGAGCGCTTGTAATATCCCTCCTTTCTACGACGTAGTGGGTGATCTTAAGGCCACCATCATAGCTTGGTGGTCTCCATGACAATGTGCACATGTGCTTGCTAATGCCACTAACTTCCAGGGGACCTTGTGGTGGACCTGGTAATCCGGTAATGTAAACTGTGAAAGATGCATTCGCTGAGCCACTCTCGTTCTTCAGAGAGAGCGTGTAAGTTCCAGCGTCCTCCTTCACAATCTCCTTGATGAAAATGACAAAGTATTCGTCAAATATGTTGATCTTAATGCGGTTGTTCTCCTTTAGTTCCACTCCATCCTTCGTTACCCTGATATCCATAGGCTGGTCACCAGAGTATGTAACTTTGATTTTGGTGTTATCCCTTTCAGGCAGGTACATATCTCCAGGGGTACGATCCATTCGTGGTGGAGCTCCTATTCTCACTCTGGCAGTAGTATAGCACTGACCTACAGCGTTGCTTGCGTAACACGTGTAGTCTCCATCATCACCATCCTGCACTTCTGTAATGATAAGACGGAAAACACCACCGTTCACTTCTTGTTGGATCCTTCCTCCATATTGGATCTCCCTGCCGTTCTTCAACCACCTAGGCTTGGGTTCTGGCTTTCCAGTGGCTTCGCATTCCATGATGAGTTGTTTGCCTCTTGGCACAGATTGTTTGGTGAGACCACGGATAAATTCGGGACTCTTTCCACCGGCGACCTCTTGGATGCGTACAGCACTTGCACCCTGGCTTGGCTCGGACTTTCCAGCAGCGTTAACTGCAAACACTCGGAATTCATAATCTCTTCCATCTGTGAGTCCAGTGACTGTCAGTCCAAGGTCGGTCACGTTGTAATCATGGCATTTTACCCAAATGCCAGCACCAACCTCACGTTTTTCAATGAGATATCCTGTGATTCTAGAGCCACCGTCAGATCTTGATGCCTCCCAAGTAAGTTCAGCGTAGCCACGTCCCACCTTGACAACTTGTGGTTGTCCTGGTGGTGAAGGTACTCCAAACTTGCCTTTCATCTTGAAGTGAGTGGAAGATGGTGACGGTTTGCTGAAGCCGGCGGCATTCTTGGCACGAATCCTGAATTCGTATTCTCGCCCTTGCAAAAGATTGTGGACTGTGTATGTAGTGTCCTTGACCAGATAATCATTTGCAAATCTCCAGTCTGCGTCAGAAACATCTCGGAATTCAATTTTGAAGCCTTGGATTTTGCTGCCGCCATCATTATAAGGTCTGTCCCAGGTGATAGTGGCAGAACTTGCGTCCCATTCGATAACACGAGGTTGTCCAGGTGCATCTGGAACTGTGAAGGGGAATTTGGCGGTTATTGGCTCATCACTCTCCAATGGTTGACTAACGCCGTATTGGTTTTCAGCACGAACTCGGAATTTGTATTTTTTGTTGGGTTCCAGACCAATCACGTCATAGCTGCATCCTCTCACAAAACTGGATACTTTGAGCCACAGGCCGGTAAGTGGATCCAGCTTTTCCACAACATAGTTGGTAATTGGAGAGCCACCATCGTCCAATGGGGGCTTCCAGCTGAGGGAACAGGTTTCTGGAGTGATGTCGAAAACGTCCAGTGGGCCACATGGCATGCCAGGCTTGTCGACTACAAGTACCTTACATGATGCTGTGTCACTTCCCTCCGTGTTGACAAGTTGAATAGTGTACTTGCCAGTGTCGGAACGACGGGCGCATTTGTTGACATATTTTGTGGTGCCTGATGTTGTTTCGAATTTGACCCTGTCATCTGGGAATGTTTCTTCTGCGTTCACCGTCCATGTGACCTTTGGCAGTGGGGAGCCCACGAATGGTACCGTGATGGTAAACTCCTCTCCAGCAATCACAGTCATGTCACGGATACTCAAGTCACTGGTGATCTTGGGTGCACATGCTGGTGGTTGACACAGGATCCAATCGGAGCCGGAACTCCATTGACCCTGGCCGGCTGCATTGATTGCGGCCACACGGAATTCATATTCCTTTCTATCTTGAAGATTGATAACGCGGTAGCTGAGATCGGGTATTAGTTGATGACTAGCCTTGGTCCATACATCTTCACCCTTCATCCTCTTTTCGATAACATAGCCACGAATGGGAGAGCCTCCGTCATTCCTCGGCTTCGTCCATGTGAGTGTGATTGAATCTTCAGTGGTCTCCACTGAACGTGGTGCACCAGGTGGGCCGGGAACATCGAATGGATGCTTGGCCCTGACAGGTTCGGTTGTCTCGGCAGGATCGGAGGTTCCATACTGATTTTCAGCGCTTACTCTAAAGTCATATTCTCTGCCAACGGTGAGGTTCCTCACGCGGCAATAAGTGGAGGTAACGTATCCAGAAACTTTAGTCCATGATTGTGATTTAGCCTCCCTCCTTTCCACAACATAATTGGTAATATCAGCACCGCCATTATCCCTTGGAGCGTGCCATGAGAGAGTGAGGCATTCTCCAGCAAATTCTTCCGCCTTCAGGTTTTCTGGTGGTTGTGGCCTATCCAGTACACGGACATTGAGACTGGCCGTGTCAAAGCCGCAGGGATTCTTGACAGTGAGCTTGTATGTTCCTGTGTCAGTTCGCTTTGCATTCTTCACCACCATTGATGCGTAGTCATCGCCGGTCTGGATGAAAATTCGTGAGTCAGAATCGTCCAAGATGAGGTCATTAGCGTACCAAGTGGCATGTGGCTTGGGGAATGCCACGAAAGGAATGGTAATGGAAAAGTCTTCGCCTGCACGCACAGTAATGTCGCGGACACCGGATAAGTCCAACTTGGGTTTGTTGGGTTGCTCCTCAACCAGAATTCCGTTGGATGGTCGACTGGGCTGACTGCGTCCAACTTCGTTTACTGCCATCACTCGGAACGTGTATTCCTCTCCTTCTTTCAATCCAGGGATTGTCATTGTAGTGCTGGGATGAGGATAGTCGTTCACTTCCTCCCAATCTCCTCCAGATTTTGCCTTCTTCTGCACAATGTAACCACGAATACGTGCTCCACCGTCGCTTGAAGGTGCTTTCCATGAAATAGTAATGGAATCCTTGGTGACTCTCTCTGGTCGCGGTTGATCTGGAGCATCTGGAACGAATCTCTGCACTCCCGCAATGATTTGGTCTGATGGCTTAGATGGCTTTCCAGAGCCGGCTTCGTTGCAAGCAGTCACACGGAAGTCGTACTTCATGCCTTCGTGAAGACCCTGCACGGTCATGCTCAGATTAGGTGTTGGGAAGGAGTTGACTTTCACCCAGTCCCCGTTCCTCTCCCTCTTTTCAATATAATATCCAGTAATGGGCTTGCCTCCAGTGGAGAGAGGTGGTGCCCATTGAAGGCTCGCAGAGTTTGGACTGAAGCTAAGGATCTTTGGTGGATCAGGAGCGTCTGGAGTATCGAATGGAGACTTGGCAATGGTGGGCTTGCTTTCCAGAGGCTCAGAAAGACCGTAAACGTTTTCAGCGCGCACGCGGAATACATACTTCTTGCCTTCATCCAATCCCTTTACTGTGAATTCCGGTTTAGGACAGAAGCCTGGACACGCACGCCAGTCGTCCTTGCCAAACTCTGTGCGCTCAACAACGTAGCCGTTAATATCTGCACCACCGTCGTCTTTAGGTGGCTTCCAGGTGAGTGTGATATATTCTCCAGTGATCTTAGATGGAGTAAGTGGTCCCTCTGGTGGTCCAGGTTTGTCCACCACAATAACTTCAATGTCAGCCTTGTCACTGCCAAAGTCATTGGATGCTGTAATGGTGTATTTGCCAGAATCGGCACGCACAGTAGAAGAAATGTGAAGTTTGGTGCAGGTGGAGTTGGTAGTGGATGAGATACGGTTGGAAACAGGGAGAGACTTGCTCTCTTTGGTCCATGTAACCTCTGGAATGGGTGCCCCTGCAAGAGGGATTTCCACGTTGATTGGTTCTCCTGCCCGAACTTTGATTCTCTTGCCAGCTAAGCCATCCAAGAAGAGCTTGGGTGGCTCCTTCATTGGCTTGGCGGTGATGGGCGCAGAAGGATCAGATGGTTTACCTGGTCCAGCAGCATTCACTGCAGTGACACGGTATTCATATTGGTGACCGTCAGATACCTTATCGTCAAGATATTCAGTATTGCGACAAGGCTCCTTTGTAATTCGAATCCACCGAGGATTGCGTACATCTCGCCTCTCAACCTCGTATCCGATGATGGCGGAGCCTCCATTGGAAATGGGTGGTGCCCATCTGATCTTAATATGGTCACGATCGGTGTCAGTAGCCTCGGGACGTCCAGGTTTTCCAGGAACGTCGAATTGGTTCTTTGCTACAATTGGCTTGCTAGTAGTTAGAGGATCTGAGCGTCCCTGCAAGTTCTCGGCCATTACTCGGAATTCGTACTGTGTGCCTTCTGTTAACCTAGGCACAACTGCGTGTGTATTTCTGGGGTCCACAAAGTTGACAGCTGGTACCCATCCGCCACCGTGTGTAAGGTCACGCTTCTCAATGACGTAGCCAGTAATTTCTGAGCCACCGTCATCCCTTGGTCTGTTCCATGAGAGGGTCACGCTCTGTGCAGTAACTTCCTCATACTCAAGAGGATCTTCTGGTGGTCCTGGTCGATCAAGAACAATGAGATTGAAGCTGCCTTCGTCAACGCCGTGCTCATTCTTTAGACGGAGGATGTATTCTCCAGAGTCGCCGCGACGAGTGCTTACTGTGTGGACAATTGTGTGGTTAGAAATAGCAGTGACGGTAGTGCGCTCATCGGTTTTCACCATGCGACCGCCAACTGTCCATATTACTTCTGGGTCTGGGGCGCCAATGTAGTTCAGGTCAACGTGGAATATTTGTCCTGCTCGGATCTTAATGTCTGGCATTGGGCTGATAATCTTTGGCGGCACTGTAATTAAAAATTCAAATTCAAAAAAATAAGTCATCCATTAAATATAAGTCCAATTTGTCTGCATTTTTATAACAAGGTGGTTTTTTCTTCAATAACTTACGTCGTCGTGGTCCAGTCTTGACCATGTCTGATGGTTCAGACGGTTCGCTCTGGCCAGCGGCGTTTACAGCAATGACACGGAACTCATACTCTTGGCCTTCGACGAGGTCATCTACAGAAGCCTGGAGATTTAAAAAAAATTAAATACATAAGTCAGTTGTTTTACTTTTGTAGGTATGTATTCTATAAAGAAATAAAAAACAAGGACTTACATGAGTTTGTCCAGCTGGTGCCTGTGCCGCATTCATCCAGAATGGACTGCCCTTCTCCTTCTTTTGAATAATATATCCTGTAATCGGGGATCCACCATCGTTCTTTGGTGGCTTCCAGTCCAAGTCCACCCTGTTTCTATCCCAGTCAACAATGTTGGGTCTTCCAGGTGCATCAGGTTCATCATATGCGTTCTTGGCAATGATACTCTTATCGGTGGTTAACGGTTCACTTTCTCCGATAGCATTGACAGCTTTCACCCTGAACAGATACTCCTTCTTGTGCACCAACTTGTTAATGTCAGCAGCGCATGTGTTTGACACTCCAGCCTCTGCCCATGTTCCTCGGGAAACGTCCATTTTCTCAATGAGATAATGTGTAATAGGTGATCCACCATCATCCTTTGGTGGCTGCCATGCCAAACGGCAGCTTTCTTTGGTGACATCCCCAACAATGAGAGGTTTCTCTGGAACACTGGGACGGTCAATGACGGTGACGTTGGCGGAGGCACTCACAGATCCCAAATTGTTCTCCAAAGTAAGTGTGTATCTTCCAGTGTCGCCACGAACAGCCAAAGGAATATCAAGGGTGGCTGCGGTGGGCGTGGTAGAAACGTCGATTCTATCTGAACTATCCACCTTCTTCCCATCGATTGTCCAGGTGGCTTTGGGAGGTGGTGATCCGGAAATTGGTACATTGTAGCTGATCTTTTGTCCAGCACGAACAACAAGATCTTCAAGACAGGTACGATCAATTTTGGGTCCCATGAAGCGTGGCTTGGCAACGACGCTCTTGCTGGGATCCGATGGTTCTCCAGGTCCTGCCTTGTTGACTGCAATGACACGGAACTCATACTCTTCACCTTCAGTGAGATTTGGTACCGTGCACTTTGGCTCCTTTCCGGAAGCCTCAGCTGCCTTTTCCCAAGGTCCAAACTTGCGACGCTTTTCAATAATGTATTTTTCAATTGGTGTGCCACCATCACGCTTAGGTGGTGCCCATTCCAAGTCAACGTGATCTCTATCCCAGTCGACAACATCTGGAACGCCAGGTTTATCTGGCTTCGCGAATGGATCCTTCGCTGTGACGGTTTGTGTTCCGTTAAGTGGTTGGGATTCACCCTGTCTGTTGACAGCCTTCACACGGAACTTGTAGTCGTGATTCTCAATCAGGTGGTCAACTCGAATGGATGTACTAGCAGCTTCACCGCATGGCACCCACCGCATGTTCTCCAAATCCATCTTTTCCACAATATAACCAGTGATCTCACTGCCACCATCATCTCTCGGCGGTCTCCAGCTTACTGTGGCGGACTGCTTGGTTACATCCAGTGCATTCAAAGGTCCTTCTGGTGGTCCAGGAACGTCCAAAACTGTGACCACTACTGTGGCAGAATCTACACCGTTTCGGTTCTTTGCTGTAAGTGTGTACGTGCCACTGTCCCCTCGTTGAGCATTTACAACTTTCAGTTTTGTGGAATAATCTTGGTTCACAAGTTTGATGCGCTCTTCAGGCAGGACAGTATCGCCATTCAGGCTCCATTCCTTGCTTGGTGGAGGTTCGCCTTGCACAGGAACATCAAATTCAAAGTTCTGACCAGCACGGATCTTAATTGCAAGCAATGAATTCCTGTCGATTTTAGGTGGCATGTTCTTGGGTCTGGCCAAATGTGGTTTTGTGGCTTCTGAGGGTTCTCCAACTCCTCCTTTGTTGACTGCACGAATTCTGAATTCGTAGGTGTTGCCTTGAATCAAATCTTCCACTTTTCCCATTGGCGTGTCTCCCTCCACCTCTGCACACTTTTCCCAGTTAGGATTGAATTTGTCTTTCTTCTCAATGATGTAGCCTGTGATTGGACTACCTCCGTCAGAATCTGGTCTGTCCCATTTCAACTCGACCATGTCAGAATCGTAGTCAGCGACCTCTGGATTTTTGGGTGCTCCAGGATTATCGAATGGATTCTTCGCCTCAATAGATTGAGTAGTTGTGAGAGGATCGCTCTTTCCTTGTTTGTTGACCGCTCTAACACGGAATTTGTACTTGTGTCCTGGCGTCAATCCATCTACCGCCAAGGTTGTTTGTGGGCCATCAGTCTCCCCGGCAGGTACCCATCTTCCTGTCGCTTCGTCCATTTTCTCAACAACATACTTTTCAACTGGAGTGCCACCATCGTCGCTGGGTGGGTTCCATTTAAGAGTGGCTCCCTCAGCGTGAACATCACTCACCTTAAGTGGTCCATTGGGTGGTCCAGGTCGGTCAATTACGATAACTTCTACTTCAGCAATATCTGTGCCGTTAACGTTGGAGGCGGTAATAGTGTAAACTCCAGAGTCTGCACGGGTAGACATGCGGCAATTCAACTTTGTATTGTAGTCTTCATTTTGCACCTTGACGTGATCACTTGTCTTAACTTCTTTTCCTTTCAGTGTCCATTTGATTTCTGGAGCAGGCTCTCCAGTCACCTTGACATCGTATCCGAAATTCTGTCCTGCCTTGATTTTCACTGGAATCAAGTTTGTTCTGTCAATTTTGGGTGCCATGTTTCTTGGCTTGCAGATGATGGGTCCGACGGTATTACTCTCCTCACTGGGTCCAGCTTTATTTATGGCACGAACTCGGAATTCGTAAGCTTCACCTTCAGTAAGATCTGGAACTGTGGCTGATGTTTTATCTCCAGGTACCTCCAAGGCTTTCTCCCACATTCCATACTTGTCCTTCTTTTCCACAATGTAAGCGGTAATCGGGCTGCCACCATCGTCCGCTGGCTTGGCCCATTGCAAGTCAACATGATCCTTATCCCAATCGGTGGCTTTGAGATTTGTAGGCTTTCCAGGTTCGTCATACGGATTCTTGGCGATAATACTTTGGTCGGTGACCAATGGCTCAGATTCACCTTCTTTGTTGACAGCCTTCACACGGAATTTGTATTCCTGTCCTGGTGTCAGTCCACTAACTTCCATTTCTGGAGCTGCTGTACGTCCAGCAGGCACCCAGAGACCTGTGTCAGGGTCCAACTTTTCGACCTCGTAGTACTCAATTGGAGTGCCACCATCATCCTTGGGGTGTTTCCATTTCAGTTTGCATCCATTTTTGTGAACATCGCTCACATTGAGTGGTCCTTCTGGTTTGCCTGGTTTGTCAGTTACTGTGACCCTAACAGTGACCTGGTCCTTTCCTGAAGAATTAGTGGCGGTAATTGTGTAGTCACCAGAGTCACCGCGCTTTACAGGTCGGATAACAAGCTTTGAGTTGTAGTCGTTGTTGTCAATGCTCACAGCCCTGGATTCTTTCAATGGGCTACTGTCCACGGTCCACACAATCGTTGGTGGCGGCTCTCCAATCACATCAACGTCAAACTTGAGTGATGATCCTGCACTCAATGTTACATCCTTCAAATTCTTTCTGTCAATCTTCGGGGCTAAGAACCTCGGCTTGGCAGTGATGTTCTTGCTGGAGTCGGAGGGCTCACTATTTCCCGCTTTGTTGACAGCAATGACTCTGAACTGATATTGTTGTCCTTCGGAAAGACCCCTAACGGTGCCTTTGCATTCTGGTCCGATTGTTTCGGAAACCTTTTCCCAAAGACCAGAGTACTTGTCTTTCTTTTCAATGATAAATCCTTCAATTGGTGCTCCACCGTCGGAAATGGGCTCTGACCACTTAAGGTCCACATGGCTGGCAGACCAGTCCTCGGCCTCGGGAGCTCCAGGTTTGTCGGGTACAGTAAATGGATCCTTGGCGATAATTGGATTGAGAGTCTCCAAGGGCTGACTTTCTCCCTCCTTGTTGACCGCTTTTACTCGGAAAGAATACTCATGTCCTGGCACAAGACCTTGTACTTCAAGTTCTGGTTCACGTGAGGATCCAACAGGAAGCCAGATTCCAAGTTCTGGGTCAAACTTCTCGACGACGTATGTCTCGATAGGAACACCACCGTCATCCCTGGGTTTCTTCCATTTCAGTTTGCATCCATCCTTGCGAATGTCATTTACTTCCAGTGGTCCTTCTGGTGGTCCCGGCTTGGAAATAACCAGCACCTCCACCTCAGCTTCATCTTCGCCCCATCTGTTGGTGGCAACAATTTTGTATGTGCCACTGTCCTTCCTTTCTGGATTGTCAAAGTTAAACTTGGAGTTGTTGGGCACGTTGGTGATTTTCTTGTCACTATTTTCCACAATGCTCTTTCCATTGTGTGTCCATACAACTGTGGGTGTGGGTTCGCCCTTGATTTTAACATCCCAAAAGAATGGCTCTCCCACACGAACATTGATTTTCCTCAATGTCTTCCTGTCAATCTTGGGCTTGACTTTGCGTGGCTTGCAAGTAACTGGCTGACTAGCCTTTGATGGGTCTCCAGGTCCGGCGGCGTTCACAGCCTTAACACGGAATTCGTATGTCTGACCCTCATCCAGGCCATCTACTCGTCCTTGAGTGTCATCGCCCTTAATATCGGCTGCCTTGACCCACTTGCCGCCAGGCTCTTTCTTTTCAATGATATATCCAGTAATAGGACTGCCACCGTCTTGAGTTGGTGCGTCCCATTTGAGGTCTACAAAGTTTTTGTCCCAGTCGGTAGCCTCGACATTTGATGGTGGTCCAGGCTCATCGAATGGATTCTTAGCAATGATTGGCTTATCAGTTTCCAGTGGCTCAGACTCGCCTTCTGCGTTGACAGCGCAAACTCGGAACTTGTATTCTTGTCCGGGCTGCAAATTGTTTACCACCATCTTGGGTTCTGTGCTCTTTCCAATGGGAATCCACCTTCCGGTCTCAGGGTCTAATTTCTCCACTGCATAGAACTCAATTGGTGCACCACCGTCATCTTCTGGCGGCTTCCATTGGAGTGTGCATCCTTCCTTGTGAATATCAGACACGTCCAGTGGTCCTTTTGGTTTGCTCGGTTTGCTGAGCACTGTAACATCAACGGTACACTCGTCCTCTCCGCAGTTATTCACCGCCTTGAGCGTAAACTTGCCAGAGTTGGCACGAGTGGATGCGGTAATGGTGAGACGAACTCGGTAGTCTTCCTTTTCAATGGCAATATTTCCACCTGCTTTCAGCTCTTCACCGTTGATTGACCAAATCTTGCTTGCTGGGGGCTCTCCGCTAACCTTCACGTCGAACTTGATAACTTGACCAAGTTTCACCTGAATGTCCTTCATGGTGGCGCGGTCAATTCTGGGTGGTTGACGACGAGACTTGGCAGTGATCAAGTCACTAGCGTCTGATGGCTTTGATGGTCCTGCCTTGTTGACAGCCTTAACTCGGAACTGATACTTCATGCCTTCGATGAGGTCTGGTACTCGAGCTTCGCATTTGTCGCCAATTATCTCAACAGCTTTCTGCCATTTTGTGGAGAATTCGTCCTTCTTCTCGATAATGTATGAGGTGATTGGTGCACCACCATCTGACTCTGGTGTAGTCCATTTTAAGTCAACGTGATGACGATCCCAGTCCTTTGCCACCGGTTTACCAGGTGGACTTGGCTCCTCAAACGGATTCTTAGCTAGGGTTGGGAAGTCAGTTTCCAAGGGATCAGATTCACCTTCAGAGTTGACCGCTTTCACGCGGAACAAATACTCCTTCCCTTCATTCAATCCGGTAACGTCCATTTCAGGTAGTTTTGAGGTTCCAACAGGGACCCATCTTCCAGTGGATGTGTCCATTCTTTCGACCACATAATGGTCAATGGGCTCACCACCATCATCTTCTGGTTTGTCCCATTGAAGTCTGCATCCATCAGCTTTAACGTCGCTTACTTTTAGTGGTCCCTTAGGCTTGGATGGTTTGCCCAGTACAGTCAACTCCAAGTCAACAGCATCCTTTCCAGAGTCGTTCACTGCAGAAATTGTGTAAACACCAGTGTCCGCCCGACGACTTTTCACCAGCAAGAAGTTGCTCTTGTAGTCCTCATCTTCAATCTTGAGCCTTTCATTCTTGACTGGCTCACCCTTCAGTGTCCATGTCACCTTTGGTGGGGGCTCACCCTTGATGTCGATTTCCAAGTTGAGCATTTCTCCAGAACGGATTATCTTCTTGCCAAGATTCTTCCTGTCAATGTAAGGAGCCAAGAAGCGTGGCTTTGCTACTACACTCTTGCTTGGGTCTGAGGGCTCACTAGGTCCTGCTTTGTTTACAGCTACAACCCGGAACTCGTACTCGTGTCCTTCCTGAACAGCGGTCACTTTTCCTTTGGTTTTGCCACCGGGGAATGTGGCGGCGTCTACCCAGTTTCTGGTTTCCTTGTCACGCATTTGTACAACGTATTTTTCAATGGGTGCCCCTCCATCTGACTTGGGTGCGGCCCATTCCAGGTCCACATAATCCTTGTCCCAATCTGTTGGGGTAGGTCGCCCGGGTGGGCTAGGTGGATCAAATGGATTCTTGGCTATGATTGGCTTGTCACATTCCAGTTCATCACTACCACCCTCCTTGTTCACTGCACGAACCCGGAACTTATACTGCTTTCCCTCCTGGAGTCCAGTCACCTGAAACTCTGGAGTTTCCGATTTTCCACATGGTACCCAGGTTCCTGTCAATGGGTCCAATTTTTCCACTTCGTAGAACTCGATCGGAGTACCACCGTCATCCTCTGGTTTGTCCCATTTCAGCTTGCAGCCATTCTTTGTAATGTCGCTGACGTCCAATGGGCCCTTTGGTTTTGTGGGTTTGCCCAAGACAGTGATTTCAATGGTAGCCTCATCTGTTCCGCTGTCGTTGACTGCGGTTACTGTGTAAATTCCAGAGTTTGCACGCTTGGCACGCATCATGTGGAACTTGGTGTTGTAGTCAATGCAGTCAATACGGAGGAGATCTGTCTGTTCTACCTCCTTTTCTTTGAATGTCCATGTGATCTTTGGTGGTGGCTCACCCTTCACATCAATGTCCAAGTACACCTGTTGGCCAACTTTCACCGTTGTTGCTTGCAAATTAGTTCTGTCAATTTTGGGTGCCAGATAACGTGGCTTGCACAAATGTGGTTTGCATGACTCCGAAGGGTCTCCTGGGCCTGCTTTGTTAACAGCCCTCACGCGGAACTCGTACTTGCTTCCTTCTTCAAGTTTGAGTACAGTACCTTGGCAGATATTTCCCTGCACCTCGGCGCACTTCATGAAGGCGCCTCCAAATTGGTCAATCATTTCAATAATGTATCCAGTAATCGGACTGCCTCCATTCTTGATGGGAGGATCCCATTTGAGCTTGGCGCTCTTCTCATCCCAATCGATTACATCGGGAATGCCTGGCGCTCCTGGTGGATTAAACGGATCCTTCGCTATAATTGGTGTGTCATTTTCTAGATTGTCGGATTCGCCCTCTTCATTCTGGGCGTGAACTCGGAACTGATACTTGTGACCTGGCTCCAGTCCAGTTACTTCCATCTCCGTTTGCTTGCCGTCAACACGGCCACATGGTACCCATCTTCCTGTGACAGCATCCATTTTCTCAACGATATAACTCTGGAGTGGAAGACCACCGTCATCCTTGGGTTTGTTCCAGCTCAAGTGACATCCCTCCTTGTGAATGTCAGTTACTTCAAGAGGACCTTCTGGTTTTCCAGGTCGGTCCAAAATATTGATGTCTACAGTGGCTTCATCTTTTCCGACCTCGTTTTCAGCGGTCAAGGTGTATTTGCCGCTGAGCTCTCTGCTAGTCTCCTTGAGGTTCAGCCTAGTGTTGTAGTCCTCATTTTCGATTTTGATGTTATAGCTGTTCTCCAGCTTGTTTCCTTTGAAGCTCCATGTCATTGTTGGTGGTGGCTCACCCTTAACGTCAACGTCAAGTCTGACAATATTTCCAGCGCGAACTGTGATAGTTTGCATTTTGTCCCGATTAATATGAGGCTTGAGGAAGCGTGCTTTCGCAGTGTGTGGCTTGGTTGAATCTGATGCCTCGGAGGGTCCTGCTTTGTTGACAGCACGGACTCTGAACTGGTAAACTTGTCCTTCAATCAGACCGGTTACACGACCCTTGCAATCCGGGGTATCTGTGACAAGGGCTTCCTCCCATGTACCGAATCTGTCTTTCCTTTCAATAATATAGTGAGAGATGGGGGCTCCTCCATTGCTCTTTGGTGCTGCCCATTTCAAGTCAACACGGTTAACGTCCCAGTCTTCCAGCTCTGGGGTACCTGGAGGACTTGGTACGTCAAATGGATTCTTGGCAACGGTTGCCTTGTCCGTTTCCAGTGGTTCTGATTCACCTTCTTCATTGACTGCTTTCACCCGGAACTGGTATTCATGTCCCTCTTGGAGTCCAGTTACATCAAAGCTTTTGGCCTCTGGACCAACACGACCAGCAGGTACCCATCGTCCTGTGGCGAGGTCCATCTTTTCAACGACATAGGCAGTAATTGGTTTTCCACCATCATCCTCTGGTTTGTCCCAGTGAACACGAGCGGCATTCTTGGTAACGTCAGTAACCTTCATGGGTCCTTTGGGTCGGCTAGGAGCTCCCAACACAACAAGCTCTACCTCAGCCTCGTCCTTGCCATGCTGATTTGTGGCAATAATTTTGTAAATTCCATTATTTTTGCGGATTGCTTCCTTAATGTCAAACTTTGTGTTGTAGTCGACATTAATGATTTCAATATTGGACTCGGAGACTTCCTTGTCCTTCAGCATCCATACAACCTTTGGTGGTGGCTCACCCCTGATATTCACATCAATTCTGATCGGCTTGCCAACCTTGACAGTTGTCTGTTTCAAGTTGGTTCTGTCAATTCTTGGTTTGAGGGCACGGTGCTTTGCAATATGAGGCTTGGTAGGATCAGATGACGGTCCTGGTCCTGCCTTGTTAACCGCCACAACTCGGAACTGATATTCTCCTCCTTCCTTCAGATCGCCTACTTTAGCGGTCAATTGATCCCCAGTAACCTCCACAGCCTTTTCCCATTCTGGCTTGTACTTGTCCTTTTTCTCAATAATGTACTTTTCAATGGGCGCTCCGCCATCTGATTTAGGAGCGGTCCACTTGAGATCCACAGATACATTGTCATAGTCAGTGATTTCTGGAGTGCCGGGTTTTCCGGGCTCGTCAAATGGATTCTTTGCAGTGATGGGGCAGTCGGTGACGAGTGGGTCAGAGTCACCCTCGTCATTTACTGCTACTACACGAAACTGATACTCCTGATTGGGTACAAGTCCAGTTACTTCAAAGAACGGGGGCACTTGATTACCTGGGCACTTTCCTACCCTCACCCATCGCTTGGTAGCCATATCCATTTTTTCAATCTCATATTCCTTAATGGGAAGGCCGCCATCGTCATCTGGCTTTTCCCATGTGAGTTTACAGCCTTCATTGTGAATGTCGCTAACCTTCAGGGGTCCCTTTGGTTGTCCTGGTCGTCCCAAAACAATAAATTCAACGGTTTCCTGATCAACACCGGAAGAGTTCTCAGCTTTGAGAGTGTATTTCCCAGTATCCGACCTCTTACAGTTTTTAATGGTAAAGTCGGTGTGATACTCTTGATTTTCAATCTGGATGCGTTCAGAGTTGGTAAGCGCGATTCCGTCCCGCCAAGACCATACTAAATCTGGTGGAGGCTCGCCAATAATGTCTACAGCCCATTTGTGAGTTCTTCCAGCCTTGACAGTAATACTTTTGAAGGTATCTCTGTCAATCCTGGGCTTGAGGAATCTGTGTTTGCAGACATGATTAGGTGTGGGCTCAGAAGGTGGTGATTTTCCTGCTTTGTTCACTGCAATAACGCGGAAGGAGTAAATCTGCTTTTCTCTTAGTCCCTCCACCACACCCTTGCATTCGGCGTCTTTTGTTTCCAAAACAGCCTGCCAGTCAACGGACAGCTTGTCCTTCATTTCGACAATGTAGTGAGTGATTGGGCGACCACCATCATTGTCTGGTCGCTTCCAGTTGAGTGTCACAGATTTGTTGTCGTAGTCAACAATGTCTGGGCGTCCTGGGGCGGACGGCTCATCATAAGGATTCTTGGCGAGAATTGGTTCCTCGCTCTCAAGGGGCTCAGATTCACCCTCCTTGTTCACAGCTTTTACACGGAACTTGTACTTCTTTTTCGGAGTGAGTCCATCAACTTTGAATTGTGTGTCACCGGGCCCCACCTCTCCAGCTGGGATCCATCTTCCAGTATCCATGTCCATTTTCTCAATGACATAGCCAGTAATTGGAGAACCTCCATTGTCCTCTGGCTTCTTCCAGGAAACAGTAATATGATCTGCGCGAACTTCTTCAGCCTTCAGAGGGCCATTTGGACGAGATGGTTTATCCAAAACGACCACATCTCCAATGGACTCGCATGTTCCAGAAGAGTTGTGCAGTTTCAACTTGTAGCGTCCAGAGTCAGCACGTACAGCCTTTCGAACTGTAAGCACAGTGTTGCGCTCATACTGCTCGATAGTTATGCGGTCACCAGCCACTCGGATTTCACTGCCTTCTAGAGTCCACGTTACTTCCGGTTCTGGTTCTCCTTCGTATTTAATGTCGAATTTGATAATTTGTCCTTTCTTCACAACAAGATTCTTAAGACCTTCTCCCACAATGTATGGCTTGACGAAACGCGACTTGGCAATAATTGGCTTAGATGCGTCTGATGGTTCACCAGGTCCTGCTTTGTTCACTGCGCGAACCCTGAATTCGTACTGTTTGCCTTCAGTGAGACCATCACATGTGGCCTTTTCGACATCTCCTTGAATTTCTTTAGCGGGCACCCAGTCCTTAGAGAACTTCTCTTTGTACTCGATTATGTAGCCGGTGATGGGGGCTCCACCATCGTGTTCGGGTCGTTTCCATGTCAGATCAGCGTGGTCCTTATCCCAGTCCACCACATCGACGTTAGTTGGTTTCCCAGGTTCATCTGAATAAAAAATAATAATAATAACAGGCATGAATAAATGATTTCTTTAAATCCTGTTAAAGTTTGAAAAATTTAAATCTATATACGAATTTTCTTACCCCAAGGATCTTTTGCAAGCACCGTTTTGGGGAAGTTTACAGGCTCAGACGGCCCGAGCTTATTTACAGCTCGCACCCTGAACTTGTACTCCTTTCGATGGACGAGGTCCTCAACTTTGTAGGTAAATTCGTTAGCGGGGCATTCAGCAACGCTGTGCCAGCCTCCCTTGACACTGAGGTCTTGACGTTCGATCAAGTAGTGCACCAGAGGACTACCACCGTCATCCTTGGGTGGTTTCCATGTGATTACGCAAGAGCTCTGGAAGATATCACTAACTTCCATGCTTGCTGGTGGTTGTGGTACATCCTGGAAGTTGATGAAAACTTCTCGAGTATCCTCGCCTTGAGAGTTGCTTATTTTGATGGTGTAGTTGCCGCTCAGCTCACGAGAAGGCTTTTTATACTTGAAGTCTACACGGTCTTCTAGTACCACCACTTCGACTTCCTTAAGCTGAAGAACTTTTCCATTGTGAATTAATTTACCTTCCACTGGGGACTGCCTTGTTCCGGCAACTACATACAATAAATTAGAATAAATAAACATTATTAATCAGTAATAAATGAAAATATTGTATTAAATGTTGTATGTTGAGAGGTTGATAGCTAACCAGAGTATGGAACATTAAAAACAAGAGGTTTGCTTGCAGGTCCCTCCACATTTCCTTCGAAATTCATAACAGGAGCATTCTCTCCTTTCACGACGCTCAGCTTGCAGGTGGATGCGAGGTTTCCAGATTTGCAAACGATTTCGCCACTGTCCGCCAATTCTGCTTTGTTGAAAATCAGCTGGTGGCGACCACCCCCCAGATTTTTAATTTCGATCCTGTCGTTGGGTACAATTGGCTCCCCATTTAAGGTCCACTCTGTAGATGCTGTTTGATCCAACAGCTCGACTTCGAGTACAACTCTTTCCCGCTCCACACCTTGAGTATCCTTCAACTTTTTGTTGAAATTATTTCTGTACTGAACTACAAGTTCTCCTTCAGTCTCGTCGACATTTGACTTGCATTTGATTTGTCCTGCGTCCGTGATTTTGACCTCTTTAAAGATCAACTTCCTCTTCTTTCCGTCCTTCACAATTTGAACACGTTTATCTGCTTTGATTGGCTCTCCATTTTTGAACCACTCCACATCACCATCCTCCTCATCCAGTTCGCATTCCATGCAGACATAGTCCTTTTCCGTGGCTTGAATACCGAGCAGCTGCTTCACAAAGCGGAATGGCCACTCCACCACGGACAGTTGAGTTTCCGTTTTCTCTTCTTGTTTGTCAATTTTACACATATATTTCCCAGCGTCGTTTAATTTTGGCTTCTTAATGGTGAGCCGACAAATGCCGGTCATGTCCTTGGAGATATCATATTCATCCCCATCCTTGAGTGGGGTGTCTCCTTTATACCAGGTCACCACAGCACGGGGGCTGGATACCGTGCACTCCATTTCAATCTCGCGATTGACGTACCCATCATGCCTCTTGTTGAGTGGACGGATGAAAGTGAAAGTAGGATCTGCCTCTTCAACTGTGAGAAATGCTTCGGATTTGATACCGTTGATTTCAATCGTGTAGCGACCCATGTCCTCCATTCTTGGGTTGTTGATGACAAGTGTGTATGACTCATTTTCAACCTTAATCTTGTACTTGTTCCCAAGGAACAATTCCTATTCAGACAAAACAACAGCTTAAATTATTAACCGGAACTTTCATTGGACTTTAATTCTGAATAAGTACATATCTGTGCGCTCTGACTTACATCTTTACGGCAATACCACCTGGCTCTGCATTGTGGCTTGGAAAAGATGGCTTCAAATGTAACCTTCTTGTCTTTTCCTTCCTTACAGTATTGGTCCACTAATGGTTTCTGGAATGAATCTGTCTTCTGCAAGTTGCCCACCGCAAAAGTTTAGAAAAAGATGCAATAATAATTAAAAACCGTTCATTCAATATTACGAGACATGATGTTCCTAACTGACAAGTTAATGGCATAGTTGATTTGCTAAATATTCATATTTAACTCTGTACAAAGTTACATTATCCTCAGTGCATATTTTTACAATTAAAACAAACCTCATCTTGGAATGCTGAAATGTACAGCGATTTTCTTTTAAAAATTCACCATATGAAAAATGTTGTTCCATCAGAATCAAAAAAATGATTCCGGTATTCCTTGCACTGCATTGTGTGCTTACAAAAATTGTATTAAAACGTCGAGCATTGCAGCAGCTGCATTGCAGGGGTTTTCAAAAGTATGAATTCTGCAATAAATTAGTCTGGTCGGTAATGGCGATAACTGTAATATATTTTAATTCGGTTGTAGTATTATGTGTGAAGCTGTTGTGAACAGATATGAATTGTGTGCATGGTGCATATTATTGTAATGTACACAGAGATGGAGAGACAGAGAAAAGAAGAGAGATTTTTGGTAAATGAAAAGGGTTAACAAACAAAATTATTATTAGCTTATGTACATGCAAAAGGGTCAAAGGTTTCGTACCGTATTCAAGTGCAAGGAGCAAAAAATAACAAAAGATTATATCAAAAACGAATAAAAATCTTGGACGTATTAGTATCGTATCAGGCTGAACGTATCAGGTCCAATAGACAAGAGTTAGGTTAGTGACATAGTGGCATGCCTTAATGGTATTTGAAAAGAGAAAGCAAAGAGAAAGAAGAAGGAACTGATAAGGTATTAAAGTAAGAGTAAGGTATAGAAATAGTATTTTGATTTAACTCCAATCCAACCTCCTTTCTGTTTAAAGGTTGAAGGACAGGCCAATCTGGAATGACATCTGCCAAAAATGAGGACGAGGATCTTCTCGAGGAAGAGGCAGTCCTTCCGTCAGGCTACATATACATGCATCACAAACACCACATGCCTTTAAGTTACGCTTTCACAAGATGTGGAAGTCGGACACATACAGGAAGGTAGACAGAGCACCTAATGCTATAAACGCTATAAAAATCTATACATTCTCTAAACTCTCTAATGTTCTTCTAACTTTCTAATGAACTGAACTGAAACGTGACTGATAACTGCACCCCGTTCAAAGTTGAGAAAATTTAGATATAATATAAAATTAGAGGTTTTATAAGAAAACAGTTAGAAAAAAAAGTTCTTTAGTATTCTTAGAAAGTAAAGTGATGTTTGATTTTTGTAAGTGCAGAATGTGTGTACTTCCGTAGGAGAAAACTGTGACGGTATGATTGGCGTTATCCAAGGATCGGACTTCCTTATATCCACTGGCGACAATATTGGCCAGTCCGGGATAATTTCTGGGAGGGATGGCCGCCGTTTGATTTTCGAAATCTCCTACACAAAGTACAGTGTTTCGAAAGTGTCGATTGTTAGATAATAATTGTGAGAATATGTACAAAATAAGTAAATATGAAAGCTACCATAATATTCCTGAGCACACAATTAAAAACGTGGAAAAGCTTTTTTTTTAAACTTTGTTTGAGAAAATCTTAATCTTAAAAATAACAGTAGTTTTTTGTTGATGTATTGAATGATTTGAATGTTTCCAATTCAGATTCATTATTATGGTGCCTGAAGTATTATGGTGCTTTGAAAAATGAATTGTGATACATATTGTGAAGCTAAAGTGTGAAAATAGCCGACTGACTTCATGCAGGAAAAACAGTTAATAAAAAGAAATTATGCACAGAAATCCCGGAGTCTCCTTGTGTTTACGGAAGGATATGATTTATAATATGTCTAGAGTAATTACGACTTGTTGTAGCGTTGATGTCCGAGTCTCCAGGCAACTTAATGTCATTTGATGTTATTTTTGGGGTGTTTGGTTAGTTAAAGTGAGCACGAGCAGTGTTAGTCTTCTTTAGTTGCAACTGTGTTAGCGAACTAATAAATCTTTCCTTGAAGAGGGATGCAATTATCAGCATATTCCATTCATTTGATACGACTAGTAATCAAGTAAAGTGTTGAAGTACTTTATTTTGCCCAGATTCAACTCTTATTGCCACTTGGACATTTTATGGTTAACTAAAGAAAGATTTTATTTTATTAAAATTCTCACATTTCCTGTTAATTTTTTCATTGACGAGATAAAGTTTATGCTTAACAATAGAAGGTTCATTGTTCTCTAGGTTCCAGCTAGAGGTTGCTGTATAAAATTGTCGAGAGACTCATCGCTTACTTCAGATATCCGTACAAGATGCATTTTTGCAAGTTGAGTGACTCCGAGAATTTTGTTTGACCACTGCAGTATAAAGCCAGTGTAAAACTTAAAATCAACTGATAAATATGGTGAAAGAAAAAAAATAAACCGGGGTAATTGGGGATTGCAGCTGCAGCCAAGTATTTACAAGTTGAAGAAATGCTACCTTAATCCAAATCCATGAAGATTTTTCCTTCTTCTTTGAAGGAATTTTTGCCACTTCTTCCCCTTCAATTTTGATGCTGAAATACTCGTGAGTTGAGTCCTCAAATATTCCTGACAGAATTTCTGGCGGTCCACCGCTATATTTCTATTGGTTCATTTTTAGCACATCATCATAGATAGAAGTAAGTATTGCAACAAAACTATAAATGTATTTTATGAATCATTAAAAAATACAATAACATGAAAGGTGCTGGAGAGAACCTGGGCAAACGTTAATACATGTGTAATAACTCATCATGTACACCCGCATCATCACTACTAAATTACTAATTCTATATTACTACAAACTAAAAAATAAGAACCACAAACAATATAACAGTAGCGTAACATTCACATAAAACAAAAAACACCCATAAAAAAGTCAGAAAGAGGTACCTTTCCATGGGGTTGAACATAAAAAGAATGAAAGAGACAGAGGAAAGAAGAAGACATTTTGAAAATGACATAGAAAGAATGTAATGTGTTCGAAAAATGTACCTAAGCAGCTTTTGTATTTTTCATGTAATCTTGTCATATCGCATGAGTGACCAACAGCCCAAACTTGTTGCGAGCAGCAACGGTGAAAAACCGACTCATGACCATTTTCTTAGACAATAAGATTTCACTGTCGCATAGCTAGAATTCTCTTTTTTGGATAATCTATTTTCATTGCTGCTTTGGTTCGAAAAGTGTATTAAATGTAATTGGTGATTTTTTAAAAATAATCCCAATTTGTTGAAATGGTTTGATATATGTTAGGAAAAACTACATAAGGATTAATGGAACTTACCCTTTCAATATGCTTCAGCTTGGGTTTCTCATCTTTCGGTGTTTCCTTCAGATCGTACTTGAGTTCCTCTTCTTCCTTGGCCCACTTGGCATACTTTCTTTTCTTGAGCATGGCACGGAAGTCCATACCACTGGCATCTGTACACAATTGTTTGTTCATTAGGTGTCACAAGCGATAACATCCAAAATGGTCGCGTCATGGTCAATATTAAGCGGTCAGTTAGGATGCGTCATAAAAAAAATCGTGCGTTACCTGAGACGAAGAGTACACATTCTGCAGAGTCCTCCCCGTGGACATTGGAAATCACAATCTTGTACTTTCCTTCGTCGTTGGGTTTGATTTTACGAATGCACAGCGTGATCATATTGGTGTCCCCATCCGTAACAAACTTGTAACGGCCACCATCCATGATTTCTGTGATGCCCTTGTAGAATTTGAAAGTCGGTGCAGGGTTGCCCTCCACCTGAACGGTGATGTAACCGTTTGCATCTGAAATGGGAGATAAACCATAGCAATGATTCTCACTTCATCAGCTCATTTTCACCTACCAGACCACCCCTGCAACGTTACCTTCTACAGCCGTGTAGTTTTCTGCAATATCAACTATGGCGGGTGGTCCAGCGTCACCAACAGCTCTAAGCGGAGTGGATGGTTTGTCAATCCTCTCTTCCAGATCTGCCACACTAGGTCGTCGAACATCGGTGCTGGGTCGCCGGCGCTACAGTAATCATTGTCATCATTCAACATTACATACCATCCTTTTCAATCATCTTCCTATAACATATCACTTATATTCTTGACAAGCAGAACACAGTAATAGTAATCATGTTTCATTCCTCAGAAATTAAAATAGTTTGTGTGATTCATTAAATTAAATTTTCAACATCAGGCTGAGCAAATTAATACATGATTTATCATAAAAGGACATTTCGTATGTCAGTGTTTCATTTTAGACATTTTTGTGTGTTTGGTTGAACTTATAGATAGAAAGTCCATTAAATTAAAGCGTCGCCAGTGTGAGTAGTTAACTAAAATTAGTAAATCCACACGAAACCAAAGCGCTGAAGGCTAATTAATGTAGAGTTAAAATTTGTTAAAATCCATTACTAATTCATGATACTTAATTATGGTGATAAGCTTTCAAGATGTTTGTGTCGTTGTAGTGTGAAATATTATTCAGCTTGTATAGCTTATATGAACGATTTCTGTAAAAATTTATGTGTAGTTGCATGTGAAATATTTATAATTTGGCAGCGCCATGGGCCCTGCATTTAATGATGGATTTTCGCATGATTAAATAGCAAATAAGCAAAATAATAAGTGTAGTAGCACATGAAAAGCATGAAAAAATATTCTAATCGATTGTCTGATTTGAGGCGGTGTCGCAACATAAAATATATAAGCCTAAAGCAATAAAAAATAAATTATATAGACGTTAAAATAAAATAACAATTAGAGTTTTTAAATCCCACTAGCTTTGCAGATTAAGTAGCCCAATGTTGACATTAATGATGCGTAAACAATAATTGTGGTGAGAGGCACTTGGTAGTATTAAAATGCAACATAAATGAAGCGAACATAACAGAGCGGTATTCTGTGCGAGATTTTTAGTGCCGGCGGCATAGTATATATTTTGGGGACTTCGTTTGAACGACTAGTTAAGATTAATCTCAATTATTAGCCGGATTCATTCTCTCGGTTTGCGTACTTTTCAAAAACATATATATATACATATAAATTCATCATATTTTGGGAGATCTGATTTCAATTATTTACAAATAAAAACTGACATTTATTTTCTTTGTTAATTACAAAAAATCAAATTTCGGTTGTAAAATGCTGCTTACAAAAATAGCGTTATTTACGTTTTGTGAAAAGGTTGAAAAATTGAAAAAAATGATTTATTCAAAACGACGAATTTTTAAAAGTTATCGACAGCAAGGGGAAATCGTTTGAGGTAGAGTGTCGTAAAATTGAAATAAAGTATTTTATGAAGAAAAAATAATAACGAGGAAGGAAAAATAAAAAAATAAAAAGTGTAACATAAAATAAAATTGAAAATAGATAGGTGACGAAGTTTAATATCTAAGCTATTAAAATAAGTAGCACAAGAGGCTGACTCTATTCAGCTACTTAAAAAGTTTGGTTTTCGTGGTGGTGACCATGTTTTCTCTTTATACCAAAAAGAGTAGTAGTAAATAATAATCATAATAAAATTCATAACTATAACCGGTTAGATGGGTCGTTGTATGGTAAGCACTTACTCTCCCATTATTGGAAAGAAAAGTTTCAGTTTTTACCTACAAAAATATTATGTCCCATAAATTAACAGATTGATGACGATTACTCCGCTTTAAAATTCTGAGACAAAAAATAATAAATAAAATTGAGCATGAATCATATTTTAGCAACATATAAAAACAAAACTGGCGATGAAAAACTGACTAGAAACTAGCTAAGTACTAGACAGAGAAAACGACGACACATTTGTGACATATGACATCAATAGACGAGACGCACGGACGTGAAGAGACAACACGCTAAACGTATTTTGAAAACGAAATGCTCTTCTAATCTAAGAAATCAAAGTGAATTATTATGGTAATAATATGTCAAAATGAACTTTAACTTTCACCGTGAGTGTTACTATTAACTATAATTATTACGGATGATATCTAAAAATGGCATGGCGTATATGTATTCATATGCATACTAGTCGAAAAATAATAAGAGACTGTACAGACATTATGCAAGCAAATAAATGATGTTGAAGCATGAAGGATGATGGACATTTAGACAACTACATAAACTGATAATTGATGACTAATTAATGTCAATATGATACTACAAACTCTAGCATATACATATATATATAATCATGTTGGACGAATGGTAATACATATTATGATGCACAACATCGTATAATTAAAATTGGTTTTCTACGACTACATTAACTACTTTGAAATGCATGTATTAAGTTTCCAAATCACTACTTGATTTTTTACATGGGTAATAATTACTTGGGATGCAAGTCAGTATTGCATTTTAGTCTTCGAAATTTTGTTTCGTGAAAGAGGTGTAAATTTGTTGATCTTGTTGTGTGTGTGACTTAAGTTCTTTCTTTTTTGAGTTCTAACCTGTTTATCGGCACCCGGTCCAAGTAAGCCACCTCGTTTAGTCTGCGAATTTCGTTTAGACGAACAAGTAGTTGTGGTAGTAGTAGGTGAAGGAGGAGAGTAGCAAGTAGAGAGTGTATATACAAGGAAATAATATTACGATATATAGAAATACATATAATGATAATATAATTTTCCTGTGAAAAATAATTATATACAAGAGTATATATACAAAACAAATTGTAAATCATATCGTGATGGTATTATTATATGATTGTTAAAAAATAGTGATGTATTTACAGTAAAATAGATAAAAATATTATTTTTTAGATCAAACTCTCTATCTAGACTCACGGCACAAGCCCTCAACAAACCAATGCGAAAATACCATACCATACCATACCATTACAGATGCTAATGATGCTATATCGTCATAGTCATCAGCAAAATACCAATGCATTCAATACTCTAATTTCAAATTTATATATTCCATCATCACCATCATGCAGATCAAGATGCAGTCAAAACTTTCTTCATGCTTAGAGATACGATAATTTTTCAAAGAAGAATATACACCCATCATGACCATAATAATAATATATGACTACCAAGAAGAGTTGAAGTCTGAAGTCCCTTCTTAACTTCGTTTCTTTTGTCGTCACCAAACCATTCAATTTTTTGACACAGTACGATAATTTTAAAGAGAGAACGAAAAATAAAAATAAAAATATAGCGTCGAACTGAAAAAAAAATAAAGAAAAAATAAAAATAAAATAAAAGAGGAGTAAAGGAAAAGGGATACATGTGGTACATTGTGGTGAAAGTATAGAAAGTACAGGTTGTACTTTACAAAGGATTTATTGTGTTTGTTCAATTACTCGGAATAAAGGCAGCAGGCACTTTAAGCCCTTTCGCAAAGTATTAATTGTAATGACACAATTTATAACAATTATTTTACCAATCACTGTAGCGTGCGTTTACTCCATTCTATTATTGCATTGTGAAAGCATTCGCTTAATTTTGCTTATACTTTGTTTCGGTATAGAAAAGTCAAGTGCTGCGGACATGCGAGAGAAAAATATATATATCTTTATGTATTTTTCATTTGGGTAAATACACACGATAACGTGCTGTTGTGTCCTGACAGAAGCTGAGTATTCCTTTTGGCAAAAATTACAAAAAAATGTTAATAGTAGGTTCCATGAGAGTTAAAAAATAAAAAGAGTTTTTTGTAACTGATTTGAACAGAGTTCTGGTTTTGGGCTAAGCACTAAGCAGGAAAGCAAATTATAAGATTTCGCTAAAAAATACAGAAAAAAACTAAGTAAAAGTTAACCATGCAATTTGAGTTAAACCAAGTAACTCAGCAAAAAAGAGTTTTAAAAATGTATGGAGGATGGGAATGAAATAAAAAGCTAAATTAAATTTACATCGAACGACAGCGTCTCCTTGCTCACTTCGTGCTTATCGAGGGAATGGCAAGGATAACGTTGTGCGCACTTGTTGCTACACAAATATTCCATAAAAAATGCTTGTAGTTTGTACTTTTCAAAAATATAAATACATAACTGGACTTGGAGAAAATATCAAAAATATATTATTTTCCATTTATTTACCCATACCACTAAACAGACAAAACGAGACATTGACTGTACTGTAGACTTGCTACTACGTACTTTGTTGCTACGTACAAAAAATAATAGAACAAAAGGACAGTTCAATTTAAATATCTAGAAAAACACATACATGTAGTATCGTCTACACACTAACTAAATTAATTAATTACAAAAAGCTATGTTCGTTTAATGGATGGAGAGAGGTCTTAACTATGGTAACCAAACTGATCGTGAATAACTACTACTGTCAAAAAAGGTAATTATGAGTTAGAAAAAATAAAATAATAATCAACTGTTTGTTTCAGAACTAAAAATATTTAACAAAAACTAAAATGTTGGGGACAACTAAAACAGGATCAATTAGATATTACTTTGGAAGAAAACTAAAAAGAGGGCAATAATACTTTAAGATATTATGGTCTACAATATGTGGTATAGTACTAAAAAATTTGTATGCAAGCAAAAAATGCAAGACGCACTTTATGTGTGTGTGTTCTTTTTCTATTTGTAAAATTTCAGCGTATAAAAATCAAATTCTGACTGTGTGTTTTAAAAATCAAAGTTTGTGTGTTTGTTTCTTTTCTTTTTCGTTTGGATGTAAAAAAAATTGGTTTGGTTTGAACCGGTAATTCTCACCTTGTCCAATAGTTCACCAGGACGGAGTTTTCCAGACTGTGTAGTAGCGAGAAACCCAGTACATAAATTAGCTATCTCAAATACTCAAAACTTATTAGCAATATAAAAAAAATTGTTGAACATGACTTCTTTGTTTTGTTTTGTCTCCTTTGGCAGAAAGAATATTACTAAATGCTTTCACAGTTTACTTTGTTGATTTAGTTTTGGAGTTTTTGTTACCTTCGACATGGATCTAAAGCATTCCCAACTATTTTTTTTCATACTCTATCATCTATAGACATGCGAAGGAAATTCATAGCAATCGGAGAGAAAGAGAAGAGATATCCAGAGGGTATTTTTCGTTCATCATTCATTGCATCACAGTTAGAATTGTAACCATTCCATTCAAGAGAGAAGAGTTTCGATATTTTTTCAGTTTGAACCGTACAAACATTTTTATTGTGCAGCAGCAAAGAATTGCCTTATATTTTAAACTTATTTGAAAAAAAGTCAGTGAAAGAAAAAGCTGCAAAAAATAAATACAATTGCAGTTTTAAAAAGTAGGGAGAAAAAAATAATAAAAAAGGTGTTTTCGTTGACAAAATCAAAAATTTGCAAGGATTTAAGGGTTAAGGTTTAAGTGGTAATAATTGTTTCAGGGTTTTGTGAAGGTTATTTTCTTAAAAGGTGCTATAGGCGAAAGATAGGGAGGGGTACAGCTTATTATTAGAGACTTGTTTTTGCGGGGCACATGACATGAAGTTTTTCGTAGATACTATTATGCAAAAAAATAGTTTTAAAAACGAGTAAAAAAATTAAAAACAACTGGAAGCTTGCTCGGCCGTTTCAATTAAAAAATATGTCGCGCTGTTGCAAGGGTGAGTAGTTCACTTGTGCAGTATACAAAGTTGCTGGTTATTTGAGTTGTAAAAAAATATAAAAAAAATTGTTGGAAAAAAAAGTTCCAAAAAATCATCCCGTGCCTGGTGCACTTGCGTATGCTGAAGTATTTTTGTGATTAGCATGTCTGTTAAATTTGCGTGCACATAGAGTGAAAAAGTGTTAGAAAATTAGGACCGCTCTCTATTGAAAAAAGTAAAAACGACAAAAACATTAGCGGTCACTTTATATTTTTGTTTTGTGCAATATTTTTTTGGTGAGATAAGTCTAAGTTATTATTCTTATAAGTGGTCAATGTTAGCGAGCTGATTCTAGTCGTAAAAATTATGTAAAAAATATTTCAAACTTCTAATTTGATTTCGATTGATTCGATGAAAAATATAGAGTTTGGTGTGTGGAGTCTTAGAATCTCACCTTTTTCTCTTCCAAAACTTCTCCGGGCCGAAGCTTCCTATGCTCCTAATAATAATCATAGTATATTCATACGTGAACTATGGCAAAAATATTTTCATCATATTTAGATCATTTATTAAAATAACTACGGATAAAAATATACGGGGGAATACTATTTTGTTTAATGGAGTTGAGGATAAATGAATTGGAACTACGGTGTAAGGATTCTAGCCTACATTTACGCTTTTAAAGCTAAAAATGGTTTGGATTTGTAAAAAAAGTGTTTCTGGAATTAATCTACACTACACTAGATAGAGTTCAGTTTTCAGTATCAGAAAACTTGACGTTTTTGTGAGACAACTACAACTGCTAAGGTTATTCAAAAATGAAGTCGGGCAATTTATTTTATTTCGTAGAAAAAAAAAACTTAAACGGTTTTTCTTAGATACTTTAAGTATTAAGTTGAATGAAACCTGACACCTGTAAAAATGACGCGTGGTTATATAAAGTTGAAACTGAAGGATATAGACGCAGTAAATAAGCGTCTATATTTGGTAAACCTCTGGCATCTCTTCATTTCCGTGGTCGCATACAACACAAATTGTGATTGTTATACTTAAATTTTCACGCGGATACTCATTTTTGTTCACTTCACTTGCTGAAGAAATGTCACAAGGAAGTGTAGGAGGAAGATCAAGGAATCAAGGAACATTTTGGTTTGTCATCGAATACAAAAATTATAACCCTGATATTCTGAAATGTGGTTGAATAAATAATTCTGTTTTTATAAAATTTTCTAAGCTACGATTGTTCGACGTTTTATACAAAAAAAAATGAAAAGAAAATTATCAGACTTTTCTTAAAACTCTGATATAATTAGAAGAAGAAAGCTTTCTCTATGGACGCCAATATGATTTTATAGGACAAAACAAACAAATAGTAATGCTAATGATGATAACAAATGATTAAATTAGATCACTTAATGGAAATATTTTGACGATTCAAATAAAGAATTCAAAAAATGAGATTTATAGTCTTTGTTACGCAATAAACTGTTGTGGAATAATGGGTGTACCTCATCAGTAATGATGAGGGAGGGTCGTCTGCCCTCCTGTTCTGGTGGAATGAGTGAGCCTCGTCGTGAGGATGGACCACTTCCAGGCGCCAAGGATCCCTTGCGACTGGGCACAGGCGATTTCTCCTTGGACACTTCCAATTTGGGTGGTTCCACCACTTTCGGCGCACCAGGAGCCGCCTATGGTCATCAAGTCATTGAAAATGTACAAAAAGACAATAAATTAGATACCATCTATCACCTTAACACTCATGCTGCTTGAGAAAGAAAACGAAATATTTGCTTCAAAATGTATCCGGTTTTTGTCCGGCCTTTGTTTTTTTTTCAATTATGTCACGGATAACGATCCATATTTTAGTACACGTGTGACATGCCAAAATCTTGTTAATGATAGATTTCAGACCAAATAAGTTTACGTATTTCTCTGTACAAGCCAATAAAATAATATAATACGCTTATAAATATTGTGGTTTTTGATAGGTGTAAACGTGCAAAGAATATAATGTAGTATTGTGGATGTTTGTGATTTTGGTTGTAAAACTTCATACTCTTACGATCAATGGCAATGTATTTCAGCATGACGTGCTTGTTAGCGACTTTAATATAATAATATGTAAGTTTGTATATTTTATAGAAAATGTGTGGCGATGTTACTTAATTGATTTATAATTATTTTTGTTTGTGTGATTTTGACTTAGTATATAATTTTGATAATAATATGCACAAACAACTATGATTTTTATGCTTCTGTTGCATTTTTCATAAACCGGTGATCCGTTTCTTGAAGGTCACTTTACATTTTTAACTTATTAAATTATACCTAGTAGTAATGCAATAAGTACACATGCGTATATTTTGTAATTTTACAAAACTAACATTCGCGACAACCCGTAAACAAATCTTGTGTCTTCTGCATCGACACTTTTCATGCAGTGAAGTCACGGAATTTAGCAATACGTTGTGATCTATTGTCGAGAAATTTCTAATCATACAATGTTAATAAAGCAGACATTACATCACAAATTTGCAGCATAATTTATTTAAAACAGTTCACTCTTGTAGTTATACTATTTCAAGTCAGTCACACAACTTTGACCACCAAAATCAAAAATAAAGTAAATGGCAAATGATTACCTATTACACAGCAGTTCATCTCCGACCCCTTCCAAGTTGTCGAATATTTGGCAAACTTTTGACTGACCCAAACGAGCACACGTATTAAGCATAGATCATAAACTAAAAGCGTAATATGTTATTATGACTGCTATTATATCTCTTGACAAGAAACATTATATTTTTAGGAGGAGCGAAACGCAGGATCATGCATGGCGAGGGAAAATGTTTCCTAACGAATGTTTTGCATTTTGAGGCCAAATCCAATTTTTGAGTGACAACAAACCAAGTAATATTGAAAACACCTACAAAAAATATCAAGTGTATCAAAAAACTTACTAGAAATCATGAGCACAGATTGCGATTTGTATTCAAAAAAAAACAAGCTCAAAAGTATCATTTATATTTGCATATTTTTGAGCGATGTATGCGAATGGCATGATCATCATGTCACTACGATATACAGACCACCAATATCGGTTTTCAATGTGGAAAAAAAAGTATTTTTGGCAGAATGAAAATAAACGGTTTTGCTGAATTAGAGTAAAAGTGCTTGTTGTGGCGTCATCGTAAAACCGGATACAGAGTGTACAATTTTTTCTCATGCAAAAATGACATGTTGACTGCAAAAAAATTGTTTGTGAAAGGTTCATCATGATCATCGTCATATGATCATCATTTCAAACGAGTTTATTGGTGTATCATAAAAGCATGTTGACTTGCATAAAAAGTATGAGATAATGTTTCCATCCATTGGGAATTTGTCATTTGACTAGTACTTCAGAGTTTCTACTCCCACGCGTTCGTATCGCCTTCTTGGTTCCTATTCTATGCCTCTCTCCCGTCTTGTATTTCTGTCAATTAGTCAATGATGACTGGTGGTGGTTATCAATCAAATTGACGATGAGCTTGTTGATTTTGACGACTGCTATAAAACCATTTTTATACTTCTGTTCCTACTCAATGATACTTAATCTATTTTACAGAGGATCTTATGATCTTCTTCAACGAAGCAGTCTGATGAGCTATATTTTTTTATCACTAGCCTTCGTTTAGTTTGCACATAAAATTTTCTAATGCCAACTTGTCCTAATAATGTTTTTGCCTATACTTTCAAGCGACCTTGTTTTAATGAAACAGTAGTGGAACGAATGAACATCACATTTTGTGGCAGTACATACACATAAGCTTATCGACATTTATCTTTAGTAAAACTGTTAAAAATTGAAAGAGGAGGGGTTATAGTTTACTGAGAAGAAGGTGGGGATCTAAATTGAACCTGAAAGAAAACAATCAACTCGGTTTAGCAGTAGTTGATGATTTGATGGATTCATGATATAGGTTTGTGCTGTCGAAAAATCATCATTCCGAGAGACGAAAAATAATGTCTGACTGAAGTAGTGCTTATTGGTATTGGTATAACTGTAATTTGCGGAAAAAGAGAGAAACAGAAGAAAGCATATGCGCCAGAAATCAGAAAGCTACGCGTGGTTCCGGTACAGGTGGACATCGGCCAAAATAAACAAAAGAGAGTGTACTATATGTATCCTCACAAATTTACCCAGTAGCCTTGATGTCGTATTGTACAAAAATAAAATCATAGTCGAGACCTTTTCTGAAAGTTAGAAATTTCTTGTTACACTTTTACGAGTACATCAGGTTATGATTTCAAAACTGCGCTACCTATGTAGCCTGTAATTAATGCTGCCATAGTAACTAGTATAAATAATGACGACGAAGAATGCAGCAAAAAGTATTAACAAACATGAATTGCATAAGCATAATGCAGACGAGCTGCGCCTTTGTGCTTTTTTCTAATTTCTACCCATTACATTCAGGAAGCGTACAGTCGTACACAGTGGTGCAGTAGAATGGGGAAAATCTGTCTGCATGGTTGGAGAAGTTAAAAATGGAACGTGTTACAATTATAGTTATAACTGCTCCATAAAAATGAATAAAAACTTAAGAAAATCTTGATATTTATGAAACGAAATAACATATTATACATAATATGTGTTTCATTGTTGCGTGTATTTTCAATGTTGAAAGAAGGCACATGTCGATCGATTCCTTCAGTTACATCTTTGGTCGTGAAGAATTATAAGACCATGATAGTCATTTAAGGAGTGTAAAAAGTAAATTATTACCATATTATTATTAACAAGGGCATGCCAGTGTGCTTTGTTCTCATTTCTATCAGAATTTGGCGCTTCAATATTTCGAGCACTTTCCTTTCATCAGAAAACTGGTAGTGGGTATTCTTCCCATTTATTCATATTTTTACTCTGGTAACTGTACTAAAACATATTGTGAGTCAGTTGTTGGATTTGTCTTTGAAAATTATCCTTAGACCTATTGGTTTTCAAGCATTATCTATGATCATTCCAAAGTATAGACGATCAGTTGCAAAAGTTTATTTGAAACATGAGTTGAATTTTGTAGCTCTGACAATTGTTGTTTTTGCCGGGTAGTAAAATTTATAATGAAAACTTTGCTACACAATTCCACTAGTTATGTATACTTATCTACAGACGCTTATCAAGTTTACACAATAATATTATGTTATTTAGAGTGCAATATTGAGTTACAAACTTTGTCCGACATTCCCGGCAGCCGGAACATACTAGCAAGCTATGTCAAATGAGAAGAAGAGCATCTTGTTTCTCTCTTCATTTTGTTAAATTGCACACAGCAACTCACTCACCTGCTTACAATTACCAGAGACATTTACTATTGCTACACATCACGTACTCTTTTTTATCTGTTAAGGCTGCGTCTCTGCTTCTCTTCTTATCTCTCTCTTTTAACTTGTCTTGTTCTTCTGTAACAAACTACAACAGCATCCATACAAATTTCAAAATTTGTTTCTTGTCTCAAGTGAAACAAGCAAACTACAACTTTTACTCGTGTTTTGTTGGCTGGGCTTAGTACTTTTTAGCTGTCGTCTGCGACGTCTTCAAAAAAAATTGAGTCATTATTAGTACCACTTATATAATAAGCATATCTTTTCTCTTGGTTTCAAGCTAGCTAGCCTTTTCTCTCGACCTCATAAACCTTTAAGAATCTCTATCATTATGCAAGGTATACACGCATTTGTGACTCTATGATGACGACCTTATCGATGCTTGTTGACGAGATACAAAAGTGATTTTTCATTGTCACTACTTTCCTGTCTTTATTATTATTATGTTCCTCTTGCGTGCAGTCATCCTCACTGTGAGCATGCTTGTATTTTTAGTACAATACCACAATTGCTCTCAGAGAGCGCAGGTGAAGTCCTCATTTTGTAGAAATTCTTTGAAGCTTGACGATGAATTCATTAGTGAACATTGCTTTTTTTCCCTCGCGGAGTAAATGATCATGAATTTGAGGAGAAGAAAGCAAAACTCACAAAACATTCTAGCAACCGTCCAATAGTTCCGTTTTCGGTTGTTTCAATTCGAGAAACTGATTGAGTAGGAGTGAAACAACTACAACTTGGTTTCTTTTGTATGCTCTTCCTTAATCTCGTAGAAAAATCTAGCACATTCCTCATTTTAAGTTTTAAGCATAAGCATGTAGGATTTTTACAATAGGGAAACTGATACAAGGAAAAGAAGAATAAGTAGAGTAAAGTTGAAAAAAATGCGAAACACTTTTTTCGCTGTCAATTGAGTGCATTCCGTGCTATTGAATTGTTCCACATGTTACATCATCATCATCATCAACAACAACTGAAGCGACAGCATGCAGAGCAGTAAAAGAAGTTCAGCAAAAATCGCATTCATTTTTTTGTCTTTTTGATGAGACACTCTGTAACATACAGTGAAACCGTTATGCAAGCAATTTTAGCCTAGTGTTATTTTTCCTACCGCCAACCATCACCCCTGGCACATCTCCAAAGCAACAAACAAAAACATTGTGTTCTGTTCCACACACACGTTTTGAATGTGTTTTTTTCGGTAAAGGGTTAATTTATATAATATACAATTTAGATTTAAATGTTACGTAATGTTATGTGTGAAACAGCAATGGCAAATAGAGAGGCACAAGTTTCCGTTGTTACTTTTTTCGTGAAACACAGAAGAAGCGAAGAAGAAAAAAGAAGCACAATTACAATTATTATTGGCATTATTACAATTATTCTTTAAACTGTGTAAAGAGCAGCACAAAAGAGCAAAGCAAAGTTGAAACAATTACAATTTTTTATTCTGTCGCTATCTATAAACTACTAGTAGCAAGTGCACATGGAAGACAGAACGAGGAGGAGAAGAGCGAGAAAGAGAGGAGTGAAGTAGAAGTGTAAAAATCTGTGATATATTAACCAACATGTGTGCATTTCTAACCACCATGGAGTAATAATAAACTGAAAGTACATTCACATCATCGGTGGAAAGGGACAAGAGTCCGTTTTCTTGAGAAAGGAAAGGATTTCAGTTTTTTAGAATTGTGTACCTGAATTTATTTTAGTTTGAGCTTATCGTAATCACATATTACTCGTTGGGTAGATGTTATTCATTGGAGGGCTAAGACTAGCGGTGGGAGCACACCTGCGAAAGGACTCTCTTTCTCTCTTTTTCTTCCACTTCTCGCTATCTCCTTGTGTGTGGGTGTACCTACCTTGACCTGAGGCGTCTCACTGATTGGAGTCAATTTCGGAGTGACTTTTGGTACCGGTGGGGTAGTGGGCGTGGGTGGTGCTGGAGGCTGAGGAGAAGCGGGAGGTTGGGGGGATTTTAATTGACGAGGTTTAGTTGCAGGTGGAGGAGGCGCTTCTTTTGGAGGCTCGGGAGCTTCCTTAGGTGGAGCACGGGTTCGACTTTTTAGCTGAACACCAAAAGCAGAAGCGCCAGCAATCTTCGCCTTCGACGCGGTCACCTGCTCTTCGGAGTCTTTTGGCTATTGTTGGAGGGAGTTATGTGTGATTTGCAAGGGAACATTTATGCAAAAATAGTTTTTAAAAATGCAGAGGGATGCGAGGTTCAAAAATTTGTTTGCAAAAAAAAGTCACACATTTTTCGTGTTTGCGGGGGAAAGTGGAAGAAAGTGAGAAAAAACAGCAATCAACATTTAAATTATTTTTCCACATTCTAATAACAGTACTAATTAAATTAGTTCTATAGAACAGCTAAAACTATCATATTACGACTAATCTCTAATCACTAGAAGAGGAGGGATATATCCTACAGAAATACTCAAACGACGACGACCAGACATGGAGACAACACGTACACAAAAAATTGCTCAAAACAGTTCCGGGAAAAATGAACATTCAAAATTTGAATGCGTTACCTGTACCTTGTCATATTTTTATACTCTCCTTGACTGATTCAGTTTGATTGGCTGACTGACTTTGACTGGACTGACTTATTTCAACCGACAAAATTAGCAAAAAATCGTTCAAATGCTCATGAAGCATAACGAAAAAAGCTTGACAAAAATACAAAAATATCATTGTAAATGCAAGACAAAAGCGCGCTCATATCAAGCAATAAAAATACATAATTATCATAATTAATAACTTACGCGTGCACATGCAGCATGAACAGTTCGTATTTCATACAAAATTACGTATAGAATGTGATCATTCATTTATTATCCAATATTTGCGTTGTTTCTTGGGTTTTAAAAATAAATAAAAACAAAATGCAGGTTTGACGGACGAACAAAAAACAACATAGACATTAGTGTGATTAAAAATATCCTTCAATGCTTGACATTTTTTCCGTGGCTCGGAAACAAGTACAAAATGATTCCTCGAATACATCGAGTCAAAACGTTTGTGTCGATAATTACAAAAATAATAATATGTTGTGACGTGTTCAAAGTGTTTCTTCTTAAAAATTACAATTAAATATTACAAAAAGGAGAGGGAGATATTTTCTGTTGCTTTTGAGAGGTTAACAAAATGTACAAAAACATATAAAGGTTGGAGAATTATTTTGCATGTAGCCGTTTGAGTAAAATGTTGAAATTTGTAGTTTAGAGAAAAGAGCGAGGGGTAGAGTACGGGTTTCTTTCTGATCTCTAGAGAGAGAGAACGAGAAAAAGGAAGAAGGTGGAGGGTACATACTACATTTATACACAATAGAAGTGCATACCTTGCCCTTGGCACCAGGTGCGTTAAGTTTGGGCGGCTCTGGTTTCTTGCCCGCTTGGAACTTTCCAACATTCTAAGTAGACAACACGAATTAACGGTGACAACGGCAACAATGGTGACGAAACAACACATAGATAATATGATACAACATTTATCAGATAGACAGAAACACAGTAGCTACTTTCTTTCTTTAAGACAAAATATTTACAAAGTATTGTACACTTTTTTAAATGACAATTAAATGGTTTTGAAAATTTCGATAGAAAAATCGTAACGAAAGAATGGGAACTTTTTGTACATAATTTTTACAGTAAAGATTGCAGTAAAAATTATGCTCTCTAATGATGCATATTATTATCTCATATTTTTAAAGAAATTTTAAACGTGATTCACTTCTTTTCATCGAGCTTTTTTATGTGTACACATATTATTTTTTTGCTGATTGTTGAACTTATAAAAATGAAATGAAAGAAAGAAAACATACCAGAGGCATGTTGGTATCGGTGTTGAATACAACAATTACAACAACAAAATTTAACGAAAAATGCGCACAATTATTACAAAGGTGCGTGCACACCTTACACACAACACATGGCTGATGACATAAAGTTGGTAGATGGACGACGACTACTTGTGATGATAATCATTTCTTATTGTTTAAAGCACAGTATACATCGTCGCAAGTACAAAACAATGCACGTAAAATAAATTGTCGCTCGATTTCTTCACATCCTCAGCAAAATATTCTCTCTCTTTCCAATTTCACTTACAAGCTTTTGATTACAAAATACGTCTTCTCGTCAACTATCATCAAGAAGGACACTTAAATTGCACACAGGTTCTCTACGAGAAAAAAAAACTAAACTAAACGAAAAACATTATTTGGCCTCCTCCGTTTTTTGTCCCAAAAAAGGGTTACACATTAGGTATACCTCTCTTGGATAGCCTCACACTGGCTTACTCAGCGTACTTTGTTCATGGATTACTATTGTCACCGTTCCATGACCATGACAAGATGATTTCTGCTGCTGAAGAGACAGAATTCACTTACAACTACTACAACCAAAACCAAATTATTTCTTTCTTCAGAAGTTGTCACAATATCACAGGAAAATTGCAAAACGATTGAGAGAAGAAAACTACATCAGCATGAATAATATTTAAGGTCTTATGGTACTGATGACGGTTTTCTTTTAGCTGACTGTTATTATGTAGATTTATTTATTGAGAAAAAAATATATAACTTTTTCTGAGCCTCTGTGAGATCCAAAAATATATTATTTTTAAGAGATATGATGATGGCGCAAAAACATAATAATTAAAGTGGAGTACTGAACACAATTTAAATGGTGGCCATTCACCGACTACACAAAAATAACTGTAAGCGCTTCAACCACCCCACAAATTAAACTAGATGAGCTTCAACCGAAACAAGAAAAAAAAAACATTCCCTGAATGATTTCTTCGATTCCAGTGCAACAAGTGGACTCAGGGTTTGACGATAATGATGATGACGATGACTATGAGATGATATGTGCTTATTTCAATGGAAGCTAATAAGAAGTGGAAACATGAAGATGAAGATGATGACTATGAATCAGTTGACGTTCGCGAAGCTGGTGTAATGTTGACTCTAGGTTTACGCGGAAACATTAATATATTTCTGGTGTGTAACCGAAAATGTCAATTCGTAGAACAACCACAAAATGCACCACCAAAAAAAACAACGAAAAAAAAACCGGAGAAAAGAGAGAGATTAGCTGCGCGTTTCTTTTTTCCTACCTACACTGAAAATAATAATTTACATTTTGCTAGCGCGACTACCACTGCTGTTGGTGCTGTTGTTGCTGAGGCCCGTCATTTTTTGCAGATGATGATGATAGACCACGACATCGTTTTTTCGTTGCTGCGCTCACCATCACCGCCGCCGTCAGCAACTCCAAACTAACTACTACGAACAAAACGTTCCAACAAAAATGATTCTTTGTGGCTTGCAGAAGAAGAAGAAGATAAGAAAAAAAAAGAAATTAAAGCTGTGACGACGACGATGATGATCATGATGACGGTCGCGGTGGTAGTGGTACTTTTTCTATATGTGTATGCATATTTTTGCACTCCACTGTCTAAATAGCGAATAGATATCGCTTTGGAATAGTATATGGTGGGGCGACATCATCATCATCACCAGCATCATGTTCAAGATGAGAAGATAAAAAAGCCACAATGCAATCAATGCTCCCTTTACTGATATTTATCCACTCACTCTCTTATTTCCTCTCTCTCTCTCTCTCATTCTCTCTCTCATCACCATGATGAGTTGAGATGAGCTGAGGAGTCAACTAAAACAAAATGAGTAAGTAAGTAGGGAAGAAAAATAGGCAAACTTTCAAAAAGCGATTTAGCTCAAAGTTTAACAGGACATAAGAGGATTGAGTGAGAGGGAGAGAGACAGACTTGTGTGTCGTGTGGTGTTGTTCGAAGAACGCCACAGTTATGCTGTACAGAATATAATGTAAGGAGGAAGAGCTGTGAAGAAAATGTACATTTACATTTTTAGAAAGATACATCCATACATTATCATTATATGGACATAAATACATTTGTAGGAATTTCAAAAATAGGAGAGATAATAGTGAAAATAATAATAATAAGAGTAATAAGTTAAAGGGGAAAAAGCCGGTCGGTGGTGGTGGTGGCCGCGACAGTTGTAGGTTTAGTAGTTGTGAGGAAAAATACACGTATTTTCCTTTTTTTTCACTCTCTCTCTCTCTCCCTCCATCCATCTTTTCTCTGGTAAACAAGAGAAATGCAATGGAAATGTACCAATTTTCTCTTCTATTTTTTCGTAATCTCTCACATTTTCTGAGATATACATAATGTATTGGAATACTTTTTGCTATATATATATTTTGCAGAATGTTCCCCACATCATCATGGTACACTGGAAATATTGTCTTGTTCTTGTTTCTTTTACATGTACATATTATCATGATGACGCTCATGTATACAGTTTAGTGTTTGGAAATAATAACAGTAATAATAACACATTTCTGCGTGCATTTTATTTTTTGTAAATGTTTTCTAACGTTGGGTGTTCATTCCTTTAAACATTTGCAGCTTCCCACACGAAAACTGTAGTGATCATCATTATATCCTCCTCGTCATAGTCATGCTTTTTGTACGGTTCTACAAAGGTATTGTATTTGTTGCAATTACACTGTACAACTTGAGACTCTATGAATCACCATTTCAGCTACATACAAAACATGAAAACTTGCTTATAATGTGGCGTGAATCTTACGACCAATGATGAATATCAAGATAGGGCTACAAGACAAAATAAAATAGGGTATTTCAGATTGAAGGGAAAGTGTGATGGCGCATGTTTAACTTTTGTCTTGGGTCTACCTTGTGTTTTCATCTTCATCCTCCCACTTTTCATGTTCGACATTCGATTCTTACGCAGAGATCAAATGAGGAACATTAAAAAAAGATGCACTGCCAAGCAACAGCTACTATTATTATGACGACCCTGGCGTATGATGTATGAATGGCTGCCATGTGGATAGTCTGTGTGATATGCCATGTCACGACATCATTGTGCACACAAAAGATGAGAACTGAGCAAGGTAGTCGTGTTTTTTTCTTTTGAAAAAAATCTTGGCTTGAATTTTGTACAACCGTAGTGCAGAGAGAGAGAAAGAGAAACATATTGATTATTACCAGTAAAAGTATCATCATTATTACATTTTCATTACAAATAGAGATGCTGATAATATAGTAATGGATTTTTTACACCGTTAAAAGATTTTTTAGTGCCTTCACAGTTCACTGTAACATGACTTTCAAGATTATTATAGATGGTAAATAAATAATAAAGGAATACGCGATAAACATCATTATTATTATGTCTTATATGACACACAAGTTTTTTTTCTAAGTTTTTTTAACGTCGAACATTACACGTTCCGCTCAATTTTCTCCTGCTATTTCTTTTTTTCTTCTCTCGCTCTCAAGTGTTTCTTCAGAGTTTTTGAGTTCCGTTTATTTATGCTTCTCGTTTTTTCCCTACTCCATATAGCCATTTGAAATACATGTTCTGCATGCGTCCCTACTCTGTACACCTAGGTTTTGTAACTCTGTTGCAAAACAATACTGCCAAAATGCATTCCATGCCAAAGCGCACCACCACATAATGTGTATTTTAGTACGCAACTACAAAACTTTAATTACATTTTTTACCAGCTTCATTACCAAACATTTTATCTGACTGAACACTAAACACACACGCTGCTATTAAGAAACATACTATCTGAATTGGATGCATGGCATGATGAACCATGTCTTTATCTACTTTTTTCTCTCTAAACTTGTATTTCAATGTGTTTCACTGCAGATTGTGTATGTTATGCAATCATGGCAGTTGCTTGCACCGCTCCAAAGCCACACACACACTTATATATTTTCATACTTTTCTTTTTGAAAGTTTGCTTTATTGTTAAGCCGAGAAAATAACCGATCTTATGACCCTTGCAAAATTTTTATATTAATTCCAATGCAACTTTTTCAATCTTCTATTTTAAGTACTACTACTGCCACTACAAGTAACATCCCGTCACTATATTTTTTTCTTGAGTTACTCCAATTTTTTTTTACTTCTTTACTTTTAGGAAAGGAGATAAAATAAAGATTTGAATATATCTTCGTAGTTTAATGCATATTGATTTATTGTGAATCAGAGTGAAAAATACGGTTCGGGGTGGTATTCAATTTCAGGGAAAGATGAGAAGCCTCTAAAGTATCTAATATCTTCTTATCGAGCGTAGGATTTTTGCTGGTGCTAGAAAAAATTCTGTTTGTCTCGTTTAATGTGTTGGCTTATCATGCTAACAATTTTAAGGATATCTGCATTTTTGATTTTGAGCACACACAGGAGAAAGGTACGCAACTACGACTGTTGGAACAAAGAAGACTGTCACTCTTTTACCTAGGCTTCCACTGAGGCCAAACATACCTAATCAATTTATTTCGGAACTATGCTAGCGAAAAACTGCATACTGCATTCATAATGTAGGAATTTGTTGTTATGTTTCGACTAAATTTGACTGAGCCTATGCAAGTAGCAGCCTGTCTTTGTAGAGATTTGCAGAATCATATTGTCAGCCTCTCTTGCTCAGGTTCTCGCCCAAGTCTTTCAAATCCAACGTCTTACGACAAACACTGAGCCACTATAACCTTTACTAAAGGCTATTGGAAGCCAAGTTTGATTTTGCATGCACCCGTAGTCTACACGTTATATATTTTGATGTATGTACAATTCATGTTTGCACTACGAATTTCTCCTTGAGGAAAGCAACTGGAGCTGAAACAGAGTGTGTAATGTAATAATGCAATGGTAAGAGGACGTAATTGGTCTAATAAAGTTTGAATATAAAAAATACAAAAGTGAACGGATGAAAGCGGAGATCAGTTTTCATCTTTTGAAAATTCGAAAAGTTGGATACACTTCTCGTATCACTTCCATTCTATGCGCGTACAATTTTTGTTTTGAGACTCCCGACTTTAAAATCTTTTATGTCAGCGAGAAAAGGCGACAGAATAAAATCGCCAAATTTACAATCTTTTTTTTTCACATTTTAACCAAATTCTCCTTTACAGTTGAGGAGACATAAAATTTTAAAATAGTTAAACTCTTTTCCACTTCCATCTTCTCGTGCTAAATATGCTCCCTACACACTATATATCTTAACTTTACTGATGATTTTTTCCCTCATTTTATTATCTTGAAGAATCTAATGGTAAACCCAAGCATGAGATGGATGCAGACAAGTGAAGCGGATCCATCCATCCATCCATTCTTGCCGCTGTGTGTACCTACCTATTCTCCTCAGTTGCGGACGGAATGCCTAAACATTTCCGTTCATTCATTCTTATTGCATTTTTGGTTGATGTTTTAAAATACCATTATATATTTACCCACAATTTATTCACTTTATGCTACTATTTATTTATTTATCCTTGCTGATGATAATGATTGCCATTCCTGATAAGCTCATTAAGTAGGCAAATAGATCTTAACCAATTATTGAATGCAATTAACCAAATTATTTTTTAAAACCAAGGATCTTTCGTTTGCACAAGTTTCGTGCCATAAATTTTATATCTTGAAACCATCCCTTCGTCCCTGTGTTGCAGTAGTTCCATGGCCACTTTTATGTTAATTATTTACTTTAATTTCAATTCAAGTAACTACACACACAACGGACTTTCTAGGCTTGAAAAATAAAAGAAGAGTAAGCTTGATTGGGGATTTAGGAGAGAGAAAAATTCAGATACATAATATTTGTTGTGTGCCTACTATGTAGTAGTCTGATCACATGAGATAGAAAACAGCACACACACTTGTCTTGTGACGATGACAACAGAAAGGATATTATGCGATTGGAGAAACAAGACGAGAATGGAATTTTGTCAAATTGTATACACATCAAAGTAATTTATGACTGGGTAGCAATGAATGATGATCATGATCACTTTTAAAGTTGCACATCACCTTATCGCTTCTGTGTGGCATGTCATCAACATATTTTTTACTAAAATATTTTCAGCTCGTGCCATGTTAGAAAATCCCACATTTTACATTTTTCTAGTAAACATCTTTGATATTTATAAAAATGCTAATGATGATGGAATATAATTTTAACAAATTATGATTGTGAGAACATGGCGATAAAAAATTTTCCTGCTTTTATTTATGTATTTCATTTCCACTTGTGCGGTGTCATGCATTCTGCATGCTTTTTCTTACCGTTTTTCTGAGTCTACAGCCTAAAATTTTCGAATTCAAAAAAACTATAACACTTGTATAATAAAGATAAGGAGTGTATGTTCAAGCGTGCCAAAAATTTCACGGTACGATGCACTACTACTTACTTCTCTTCATCATCCTCATCGCCATCATGATCATTTCACTCCATTCCATTTCTCCCTCGTTTTGAACACTGCCCACTACTCCCATTTACTATAGAGGAAACGCGCTATAAAATACTGCTATTAAAACTTATCTGAAACGAATATTTCAGAGGAAAAACAAGAATGTTCCAAATAAAAGAAAACACTATTATTGTAGAAAATTTCCTAAATAATACCTAAACATATTACGCGTATAAGTTTTCAGCCTAACTAAAAGCTAATATTCCTGCTGCCATCATGTCACCTTTTTACTACTCTCCTCCCAACGACATCCATTTCCCATTTTTAGAGTACAATATATATTGCCGTGTAAACGCAAACAAATAAATTTTTTTTTTCCTGGCTTTTTTTTGCGTACAAGTGGAAATAAAAAAAGGAGAATAAAATATATAAGCAATCATGATGACATTTGACTTGGTTAAGACATCACCGCATTTTATTGCACTGAGAAAATAAACAACCCAATTAGATTCTCGTTCCATCTTTTTTTCTTGCCTTAAAAAATACAGTCGGACGTAGGCAAAAAACGAGAAATCAAGTCAAGTTGTTAGAATTTTTAAAAACACAATGGTGGGATGTCGCAAGCTGGTATCGTCATTCCCATTTAACAATTACAAAATCGCAAGAGTAATGAACATGCAGCCAAAATGATCATGATCAAATTCAATCAAGAATTCATAAAAGCAGAAATGGTATTTGGTGGAAATTAAATTAGCTCACAGATAAAAGATTTTTTCCTCAAATATTTTCATAATTTAAGAGTTTTCTTACTGTCTTGATATTTCATTGATGTATATATGGTGGCTCACTTCCCTAAATGACACACCTAAATGGCAAAAGTCACGAGATTTTTCAGAATAGTTGGAGAGCTATTTGAAAATGAAACAAGAATGGAAAACGGATGGATGGCAGATTAGCAAAACCTTTCACCAAGAACAATTAATAAATTGTCACACGTGTGCCAGAAAGGAGAAAAAACACTTTTGTATCAGCCTGTCACTCAGTATTGAATTGAGCATATATATTCACTTACTATGTAAGCAACAGAAGAAATTCAAAACAGGATCAATGACTCAAAAGAGTATTAAATATATCTCCTGCATTGCCAACTATATTGTAAGCAATAAAATACTACTGTTAAATAATATTCGAAATAGTAGGAATGTGTAAATACCAATGTTGTTTTGCATCATAAAGCTATGAGTCTTTTATTTTTACCGACTCCATTTAGTATCTCCCCTTGAAACAACGTGTGCATGTATTCGTTTTCTTAACACTCCCCCTTTACAAATACAAATACATTGTAGAATTCAAATTGAGGTATGCATGTATTATTGATAAAATTGAGGTAGATAAAATTAAATAGTTTTGGCCTCATTTTTGTTTTACTTTGTTGTTATTGTAGTTGTTGTATTCAATCGGTTGTTTTCTTTTGCTTTCTTTCTTGTTTGACAACTTCATTTACTTTGCGTACCAATACGAGTTTGGTAAGATTGCTGACAAATTCATAACCGCGTTACGGAAATATTTACTTGAAACCTGTACAAATAAAAATTGTTAGGCAGGATGAAAAGAAGCAATTTTCTCGAATTGTATCTACTGCTGTGCATTTGCATATATGAGAAAAAAACTTTTTAAAAGTAATAGACGGAGACAAAACACAAAAACACAAAATTATTATGATCATAAAATATAGACAAACATGAAACATGAGACGAGCTGTTAGGACTTAAATAAGACATGGTGATAATGTGGACGACGACGTATAACAAGTCACGCAACAACAAAAATTAGACTTCACGTTTTCATTGACTGTGACACTGATCATAAAGTGGACGGAAACAGAAGAGAATGTATGAAAAGGATATGTGATAGGAGTGATAAACTGTTGAAATACTCCCTCTCCATAATATTTAAACACCCGTAGCTTAAGAATTTGTTAAGTTTTTAGGTGCAATTGTTGTGTTGGTAAAACCAGTAGCGCATGAATGAGTGTTAAATTTTTTATCCATTTCCGAAAGAAAAATTCAAAATGTGTGCTTATCGTATATCGAGCACTCATCTCTTTGGTTACAATGTAAAGCACTTTCACTAAATGATTAAAAACTACTGTCAAAAAATTGTTTGCTATGTTAACTATACTATCTGTATAAGTAAAAAAATGTACAGTTTTGAAGCGTCAATGTCGAATGATTATAAAGCATTACCTAGCCATAATTTTATGCAGTGTACCATTTAAAACTAGAGATATATTCTCCACATTTTCTTTGCATTCTTTCAGGACAAAAATGATCATTCTTTTTCTCTGATTCGAGAGAATATATTGACACGACACAGGCATCTCGGAGCCTCATTCCAAGCTGAACCAATTACACAGCTTTCGGTAGTTTTTACACTGTCTCCATTAGTAACATTGCTAATTCAATTCAGAATTTTTACAGCTTCACAAACTATTCCTGTGCAACGTTTTATAACTGATTGAAAGAAAAGACAGCTCTTCAGCTTAACTACCAACCTATCATAAAAATGAATACGTCGACATTGTCTTTTTTCACTTTATACCATAGTGCCTATTAACCCACATATATATTTAGGCACATCAATCGATCTTTATTATGCTTACACGCGATTTGTCACAATTGTTTACAGTGGCAAATTAAATACGATTTAAAAGAAGAAAAATTGAAAATTACCTTATCCTCTGGCTTCTTTTCGGCAGGTTTCTATAAAAATTACAGAGAAAAATGCATACAGTCAATTCAAAGTTTTAACATTTTTTTTTTAATCTACTATCTAAATGGCGATCTTAATTACAAGCACAATAGTGATAATAACGGTGGAAAACGAAAAAGGCATATTGCGAAATAACAGTTTTAGTTTTAATGGAGAACCTATCGGACTTTCATTTCTGAAAGCATGGCAGCATTGAAATACTTTTTCTTTCATTACCAAGCTCCCAGAACGACAAAAGAGCATACAATTATTTTCACTACTTTATCAGCGATAAAGTAACGCTAAATGAGGTAAATGATAAATAAATAATAAATATGATGGAAGATGTTCGCAGGAAACCTATGCACGCAATCATTCAACAAAACATTTTAATTCCATCATATGACAGTTATTTCTCTTCTGAGATGATTCAACTGGTGCCAGTGGTGGAAGGAGATGGAACAACAGAGAAACGAGAATGATGTTTTTTAAAGGATATGTCGCTCATCTCATCTCATATACATACATAGATCTATCCATATTAAATTACTACTGTTGGGAACGAGATCAACAGATTTACAGTTGATATTGAAGTTGGAGGTTTTTAGATAGTTTTGTCAAGATTGCCAAATTGACGCCACCGTATCGGTACTCCCATCATCGTCGTTATCAGCAAAAATTCAAGAGAACAACAAAAGAGTTAAGTTTATCAACCAACCATCAGCTACGCTTCTGCGCTCAAGAAATTGAAAATATGGGGCAGCTGGTTATGGTTTGTAATATTTTGAATCTGTCTTTTTGCAAGATAATTCGTACCGATTGCTCCTGCTAAAATTTAATGCTATTTAAAGCATAACTACAAATATCCTTATATTATAAGGGTATTATTTGAACACGGAATTCAAATAACATCTAGTTTTACTTTTGACTTGGAGTGGCATTAAACGACAGTTTAAAACAAGAATTAATGGGAAGATATCTGCTGATTTTTTAAAGAATTTGTGAAAAAATTAGCAACAGATATTCCTACTGTATTTGTAAAACATTGATTTTAAGGCTCTTTCTCCTCATTTTGTTGGCAATAAACTGAAATTTTTTGTCGTTTTCAGTAGGCACTGCTGCAACAGCAGTAAAGATTTTTCTCAAATTAAATTGTAAAGTGTGACAAACCCAATTTAAAGAAGCGAGATGGTGGATTTTTAAAAATCTTGATTATTTCCTTTACATTCTCTTCTACTGACTGACTTTCATTGTTTTTTTTTCAAAAATCGGGATGATGCATAGCTCAGCATGCATCATGTTATATACATACATTATATGTTTCTCTGTCTGTGTGTCAAGGACGTTTGAATAATTTGAGATAATGAAACATGGAGACGAGTAGAGGAGGATTTTTGATTACCTACCATTGAGAAACAAATCTATTTCGTTTAGTTGGTGAACATTGCCACCATCCCATCCCACTACTGACACAAAAATTGGATTGCATTCGAATTCCTTGTGAAAAACACATAAATGAATTCTTCATGCACCAAAACTGCTCCACTAATTGTAGTAGCAGCAAATGTTGCAAGTTGCAACTATGTATCTTTATCAACATTTTTGTAGGCAATATTAAAAATTCCACCATCATTATCACCACTGGTACTGGCAAACTTTTAATTCTTGTTAAGGCAGCAATCGCCACTATGCATTCTTGCTCATTAACTTGGTTGAAAAACTAGTAGTTGCTGTACATAGTTAATATAATAAATATAACGTTGAAACAGTACTGTTAGATTGAATAAAAGAAAAAATCAACTACGAATAAATAATTATCAAGTAAATAGTTCTTAGTACTCGAATGAATAAAAGTAACGTATGATTACTCTAGATAACTATGATACGAAATACTAAAAGTAGATCTATCATTAATGCGTACCAACGATTACAAAAGCACAGTAAAAGCAACTTAATTACCGTCAAGCAATCATTGTATTCATGCATGTATATAAGCAAAAAAGCAAAAACATTAAATAAGTACCCATATTCGTAAATATTGAGCAGCCTTCAAATTATAAACTTAAAATAGATTCGCATTAAATAAAAATCAACATAAAATACGGAGTGCAAAATAATAATAATAATGATAATAATAAAGTACAAAATGATGCAAATAATAAAAATATAGAAAAATGAATGAGTTGGCGGAGTGCAAAAAACGCGGCGTAAAAATATTGAGTGTTTTGGTAGTTGCTTTCTTCTCCTACGAGCGCAGCAAGAGTAGTGGAGAGGCAAGAAGGCAAGCATTTTAACGTGTTCTTTTTTATATACAATTTGGTTATTCTGGTTTTTATTCGCGTTTATGCATAGCAGCAAGTGTTGTTTGTTACATAACTTTTGAGATTAACTACTTGTACGAGCCTAAAATTTACGATAAATACGGAAAGGAAGAAATTTAGTTGAAGACAAAGAGCATTGAAAAGTCTACTTTCTAAATTGTGAGAAAAAACTATTTCCGGAATTTAATGTAAGCCTATGTACATCATAATTAGGAGTATCAGTAGCAGTCAAAAGTGAAAACCATGCCTCAATAATTACCAGTAGCGTTTGTGTAAGTAAAATTTTGTTGATGACTGCTACCACCATTCGGAGTACTTTCTCAAGTTCTACAGGTTACTAATGGAGAGTTTCGTTAAGAGCTTCAACATGTTTTAAGACTCTCTACAAGGCTGAGATGGGAAAACTACAGGTAACTCATACAACATATTATAAAGATGCTTCAAGTTTGGTCATATTTTTGAAAATCAACTAAAATTAGCAGTATAAACTGGCGGGTATAAAATTTTCAGTACTATTTACAGAATGACTATCTATGCAACAACAATTCTGAAAGGTCATTTTCATGAGTGGTTCCACAAAATTTGTCGGTGTAGTAGTAATCGTCAAGTTAATTAAGGAGAGAAAAATGTACTTTATTTTTGATCTGTGTGAAAAACTATTGTATGCCTACTTGTTTCTTACAAGTAATTAGTTGCACTACATGTTTTTAAAAAATCATAGAAAAAATTGTGTAAAAAAATCCTTAATCAGGGACTCAACCCAGCTAAAAGATTGTATTTACAAGCAAAAACTCTTCACTATAGCATTATCATATACTAAGTATGAGGCATTGTTTAAAAAATAGCTCGTAAAAAATTGTTTAAAACTGTAGCAAAAATATGTTTTGTTTTCTTTGCAAAAATAGCAAAATGAAAGAAAAGAAAATGTTTGAAATTTCTTATTAAAAATAAATGTACTTGTTCTTTTCTCTAAAAAATGTAGTCTACAGATTGTAAAAAAATGTGTTTTAAAAAAGAGTAGTGATCTTGGTTAGTGTCTTGTTGGGAATGTGTTGTGTCCACTCTGACCTCAAGGACTGGAGGCACATGCCTCCGTCTTCTAGGAACTTCTACAACACTTGATTCATCATCACTTGCCTCCTCCTCTTCCTCTTCCTCACTCGATTCCTCAGATTCCGTCACCTCCGGTAATTCAGGCAACTACATGTGCACAGTAGCAACATACAAAAATATATATGTAGAGAAAACTGTATTTTGCCTGACTTCCAAAAATCAAATGCCTTCATGATATCATTTCAAAAAATAAAAATAAAACGGTCATCCTTATTCTAAAATCAAGTTCAAAATATCCGTCTAATGCCTATTATTTCAGCTGTAAGGAATGCTCAGTATTTTAAAAGACACAAAAATTACCACAGGTTTTCATCGCTACTCCATTTTTCGGACATGTTGACTGACAATTAGATTGCTGAGTGTTAGTAAATCGACTTATTGTAATAATGACGAAAGTTTATAATTCTTTTGTGAACAAGACTGATCTTAAGGACTTTCAACTATACAGCTAGAGCAACACACAGCATGGAACACCACACAAAAACAACTACAAATTAGAAGGCTGAGTAACTGCAGAAAACGACTAAATGGCGAATCTAAATACTATCTTACCTTAGAATCAGGTGCGCCAGGTTTTGGCTTTTCTTCCTCAACAATTTTAGGTGGTTGCTTGGCTGGCTGAGGAGTTTCGGTTGGCTTTTTTTGCTGTGTCTACACATTTAACATTATGTACATTCTTTTTTATTTTCTAGGCTTATACCGATGGTTCTTTAGGGTCTACTACAGGTATGATCATCATATACTGTAAAACGTTTATCGAACTGAACTGAGAGAAAGCAAATGAAAGTCAATCGTAAAGCAAAAAAACGCGGATTAATGATAAAAGGATAATTTTTTTACCAAGGTAGGAGTTAGATTAAACAAAAGAAACAAAAGTTAACTGTTAACAACACTTACAGTTTTTTCTGTGGTTGTTGTTGTCGTGGTAATGGTGGTGGAAGGAGGTTGCGTTGAGTCTGCTTTTGATTCTGGCTTTTCTTTCTTTGACAAATCTACAGGAGTCGGTTTTTCCTCTGGCTGTGGGGTTTTTGCTGAGGGTGCCTTCTTTTCCTCTGGTTGTTTCTCTACAGTCTTTGGGGCCTCTGGTTTCTTCGAGTCGGCCGGTTTTCCAGGCGACTGTGCTTCTTCTGCTTTCGACTGTCTTCTCGATTGTTGTTGTGGTTCTTGAAGACTAGGTTGTTCATCTGGCTGTTCTTCTTGCTTGCCTGCCACTTTCTTCTTCGTCTTTTTTGTTGGCTCGGAGTCTTTTCTTTTTGGCTGAGGCTCTGGTTCATCGTTTTTCGCCTGTGAGCTTCGTCGACTATCTGTAAATTTCAATTCTATGTCTGGCAATTCACGAACTTTAGGTTCTTCTTCAACCTCTTCGAATTGGTATGGCTCTGGCCGATAAAATTTCATGCTTTGTGTTGCCAATGTAGCCTTCTGCGAATGTCGTGGTGTTGCGGATGGCTTATCAGGTTGCGATCCAGCCCCTGGAGCACTAGGTTCCTCTTCTTCCTCATCAACTTCCATGATTTCCACAGGGCTTGGGGATCGAATCTTTTTCTCAGATTTGGAGGCACGTCGCTCCACAGTTGTTTGTTTCTTTTCCTCCTTTAGACTCTCCCTTCGCGACTCTACTTTAATCTGCGTTCCTTCTTCTTCTTCCTCAACAGTTTGCTTTTGACGATCCTTCGTTACAGAACTCCGCCTCCTCTCCTCCACCACCTTCACCTGTTCCACGGAACTTCGTCTCTTTTCTGCTACCTGGACGGTAGAAGCTTCCACCTCCTTCTTTACCACAGTTGCTTGTGGCTTAGTACTCACCTGCTCCTCTTTTACATCTTTTTTGACGTCCTTGGTCAAGGCTACTGTCTCCTGAGCCTTTTTCTCTACCGTTCTGACTGACTGTTGATCAGAAGCTGTGTCCTTCTCAGCTTCCTGGAAATGTGTCAAGTCACATGAAGACCATTCTTTTCGTAAAAAAACCAATGGACATCAATCACGCCAAAGTCATGCATAAATTAGACAGCCATGCAAGAGAAAAAAAGAAAGAAAGAGTCATTGATGCAGTCATACTTATTTTCATATTATCCCAGTCACACAGTTACCTTCAAACATCACATCATCCTCTCGATCATCGAACATTTTTTTCAAAATACTAACAAGAAGCCAATTAACGGGTAAATAATGAGGACATAAATAAAACTTGTTCTTTTCTCTTTCCTTCTCCTTGTGGCCTATGGCATTTTGTACCCCATGTAAAAAATAACAAATAACCTTTCAAACTCGCAAGAGAATATTCTGCCGTTTTGTAGCATTAATAATAGAATGAACATGACATGATGATGGTGGCCTTCAAAAACGTAAAAGCAATGTGAGCCATTTCACGTACAAACAAGAAATTATTACAAAGTGTTTTAAAACAAAATCCAAGTTTTACTTCCACTTGCATCATATCATCATCAGAAGTAGGATGAGACATCACCGAGAAGCCAGCCTCATCATCATTATCATCATCATGCAACTGCGACAATACAATACAACTGTCTGCCGGAGATAGCAATCAAGCAATGTCGTCATTTTAACATTAGAATCTCTCCACATACTGACATATTATGCATGCATATATTTTAAAACAAATCATTAATTGTTCCAAAATAATGGATGATTACACTTTAAAAAATCATATTGCGATAATGAGAAATTTTAAAGAAAATTCCGACTTGCATACCGATCTCTAAAATAGAATTCTGAAGAAACCAAACCCCACGTTTATATAGACTAGCAATATAATAGCCACTTAAATATTATGGTAGTGCAGCGTGTGCACTTATTTTTTTTCTTTAAAAAATCTAACTTGTCTTGGTTCACATATTTATTTTTAGTTTTCCATCTAAAAAATAGACTTGTGTCTAAAATAAAATCTGTACCATGCATCGTCATCATTTTCGTAAATACCGTCGCCATCACTAACTATCAGCTATATTATAGTTCAGCTTGCCTAGCTACAGCTACATCATCCCATTCCACTTTCTTTTTGCACAGATAGTATGGCATCAGCCTGAGACCTATCTCAGTTCAATCTTCAGCCAGTATATATTATTATTATTATCACCCTGACTTTATCGGTGTCCTCTTTTTCCTATCTATAATAATAAGCAAGTGTGTACACCATGTTCTAATACTGATGGCTGCATCGCTGGGATATAAAACATTAAAATAAGAAACAATGTATTTTTATATTTCAAGTTGAGACTACAGAAATATAACTAACGACGGTGGAGAACAAGTTGGAAGATTTTGTGTGACTTTATACTCCTTTCCTCTCAATCCTTCTGTCTGTCTTTCTACATACCAGGAAGTGAACTCGTATGTAAAACGTTGGTGACAACGATGATGATGAAGATTATGCAATGCATAAATATGCATGCAACAGAGTTGGGACGGGGAGTATGACTGCTGCAGAAGCACTTTCGCCTTCTCTCCTCCTTGCAAACTCCTGTTGTGTTCTTTCACAAAGAAAAAATGAGCCAGTTTTTGTTTAATTTTACGAAAGGAGTATTGCCGTTATGTTTTCCCCCTTATGCCGTTAGGAGTTGACTGCTCCGCCTGTCTGCTTGGTTAATTTTCGCTAGCTGGTGTACCATGCCATGATGTAATACATGCCGGTTTATAAAGTAATCGTAAGAGCGAGTTACAAGTTGCCATCATCATCACTGCCACCACCCGACTACGAGCTGTAGCTTTGCGATCTACTCATTTTAAATTATGTTTCCAACTACCATCTTGCATAATATGTATAGTGGTAACACAGCGTTTATTTTTCCACCTTGCTTTGCTTCGTTAGATAACACCCAACTTTGAAACATTAGCGTATAAATTTTTAAAAAGAAGAAAACACCTTCCTTGTTTTACACTTCCTTCCTTCCTTTTCTGAAAAGAGTTCAGGATTTACATGCATTCTCCGTCTGCCTCTCTCCGTCAGTCTGCACTGCTAATATTAACATGTATATATTTCTGTCACAAAAATAGCAAATTTATCTGTTTTATTTTTGGTAGTTGGATTGCTCTTGCTCCTACCATTTTTCTTGTGTGCAGTTAACTCAAACACTTCTACAATATAAGAACCCAATGTGGTAGCTTAGACGTGTTCATAGTTGTACTATATGCTATATAACGGCATGTTCCTATCTCTATTCAAACCAAATATTATACTTTTGTTATTACTGTTGTTGTGTTGTTTTTTATAATGCCTGTGTCTCTATCTTTGAATTTAGTTATTAGTAACGTTGGATATAGAGCACCGAACAGGGGGACGCAAAAGAAAGATAGAAGGAGAAAATGGACGCTTCATGCATGACATCACACATTTTTTTCGTACTTTCCATCATCATCATCGTCGTCTTCGTTTTCCCTAGGCTGATGAGCACAAGACTACATGTGGGACACGAAAAGGCAAAACCACAAGAAAAGATGAGACGAGAACAAGTGTACAAAATATGTACTAAGAAAATTACCAGTTTATACTTGTGATAAAAAAAGTAAGAGAATTGTATATTGCATCACCGTCACCATCCACAGGTAAATCTCGCATGACTTGGTAAGGTAGGCAAGGGAAGGCTGATTGACTGACTGATTTTTCTTGAAACGCAATGACTGAGCTTAATTTTAATATTCTTACAAAATCAATTATAAAATATTATATATTTTATTATGTTCAGGCATAAATAAATTTCTTTCATGTCAATCATACCAAAGCAAAATAGAACTTATGTGCATTCAAGCATGCTCATCCAAAAGAAACACAAAGAAGCGGCACATAACGAGAATGAATATTATGTGGAGTTAACAAGCATAAGGGCTGCTGTAAGAATACCTCAGCCATTTACTGTACCTTTGGTTCTTCAACTTTCGACTTTTTAGCCTCCTCTGGTTTAGGTGCAGCCTTTTTCTCTTCTGGCTTTGGCTTCTCAGCAGGCTTTTTAGGTTCTTCTTTTGGTTTCTCAGGCTCTTTTGCCTTTTTCGGCTCTTCTTTAGGTTTTTCAGCCTCTTTTGGTTTTTTAGGTTCTTCTTTTGGCTTTTCAGGTTCCTTGGGCTTAGCCTCAGGTTTCTTTTCTGGCTCTTTGGGTTTCTCAGGCTCAGGTTTCTTTTCTGGTTCAGGCTTTTTCTCTGGCTCTTTGGGTTTCGCAGGTTCAGGTTTCTTTTCAGGCTCTTTAGGTTTCTCAGGTTCTGGTTTTTTCTCGGGCTCCTTAGCCTTTGGCGGTTCTGGCTTCTTTTCAGGTTCCTTTGGCTTTTCTGGTTCGGTTTTCTTCTACATGAGAATTTATTGTGGATGAAGAAACAACACTCAATTCACTCTTTTGTGACTTTGCTGACTTTTTTGTCTGACATTGACACACCACTACTACGCAACACATTCTCTTTCTTTACTTTTTTTGAATACCTTGTATCGTAATTAACGTCCATTTATTTCCACCGTAGTCCCATACCAATTTAAAAAATAATAATAAGATCGTCAAAAACGACTTCGACTTACTTGACCTGTCAACAATCACTACTAATCAATCACAACACTCACTGTACTGTCCTTTTTGACCTGCGTTCCGTGTTAATTTTTATACACTTTACTGGACAAAAACATAAAATATCAAAAAAATACGAAAAACAAAAACAAAAAACCGAATTGATTTGTAGTTTTATCAAAACATCCAATTCCTAGGCTTTGGTATGGTGAGCTGAACTGACCATTATCCGATCCGGGTCAAAACTTTCTCTTATCTTTTAGCTCAGCGCTTACTATTGTGACTTAATTAATATCGAGCGATTCCAGTATTTACAATTTACAGAGTATTAGCTTGAACTCAGACATTTTACAATTAGTTTTTAAAAAATTAGCGAAACTCTTTTTTGTTACCTTTTCTGGTTCCTTTTTAGCCTCTTGTTTCTTTTCCTCTACTTTCTTCTTTGTTTCTATAATTGCAAAAATTCAATGTGTTTATTAATCGTCTTACGCATGCATGCATTGCATTATCGAGAGTCAATCAAAATCTTGTGGTGAAGATTGAGAATGCTGTTTCGTTCGACTACACAGCCCCTTTACCTTGCACGGTAAGAGTGGCTTCAGACTCATTAGAGCCAAACTCATTTTTAATGACCACTCTGTACGTCCCAGAGGACTCCTTCGTACACGACGAAAGATTGAGACGTGCCACTTTACCATCAAAAGACGTATTTTCCTTGATGACTTGTGTATTCCTGTAAAAATACGAATTTTTAAGTTTTTATGAAATCGCATCTTTGAGTCAATAAATTCAAATGAGTTTGAACAGTAAGTAAATAAGCATTCTGACGTACTTGTACCACGTTACTGTTGCTTTTTTGTCGATGATAGTAAGTTCGCATGAGAACTCAACACTTTTTCCTTCTTCTACCGTCTAATTTGAAAAAAAAAAAATAAGTGCTCAATTTAAATCATTAAAAACGAAATCAATATACCAAATATTTTAGTATTACTCACTGTAGATTTTAATCCTTGAGCAAATTTGGGTGCTTCTCCTTTCGCTTTTGGTTTATCCTCTTCTTCATCAGAAGGAACATCTGTAATCTGAACAGTCTGTGAAGTCACCTCCCCCTTTTCATTCTTTGCGACAACTTTGTAGGAGCCTTTGTCCTCTCTGGAGGCTTGCTGGATCTCCAGTTGAATCTTGTACTCTCCCTACATGTCCATGAAAAAAAAATACATGTGAGTTACTTAACATATCACCCACTTGTAAGCTACAATAATCAGCGGTGAAACGGCAACATACCTTCTGAACTTGTTGTATATTAACAGAACGTCTGTTATCTTGCTTAATAACTGTTTGTTCTTTAAACCATTGGACATCAGGTGGAGCCTGGCAATTAATTGTTGTCTCAATCACCACCACCTTTGTCTTCTGTACTTTGACTATGCGAGGTTGCTGTATTATGACAGGA
>JAQIXW010000075.1:0-58185 GCA_034700685.1 Willowsia buskii | reverse complement strand
CTGAGAAGTGGCGAGTTTGCCAAATCCCAGAAAATGAGTCGAAGACGCGTGGCCAGGAGCAGCATCAGCACACTGGAAATCCACGCAAAGGCCGTTAAAAATAAAAGGAGAAGTATAAAGGTTCTTGGTAGGATAACAGCATGAACTCCCCCTAGCCCCACTAGTATTGCTAAAAGTAAGACTAATCCGGACGCAAATCCGTGGTCTGCATCCGAGTAAAATAGTCTTTCCATGTTTCGGTCTTTAAAGCAGAGCGTCAGGGGATGAACGTGTGCACTCTTCTCCCTGTCAACACTTCTTGCCTCAATGGCTTGAGCTAAGTACTTGTTCACGCGGTTCGAGGGCTGATGAAGCACGGATGCGTGTCTCTTTTTAAAAGGCCGTTTGAACCGCTCCGTGACTTTAGTCTTTCTTTCTGTGGGAATGGTTTTGGCACCGTGATCTGAAGGTTGGACCGCCATGTTGGCGAATGGTACCTCCACTGAGTATTTAACTGAGTGTAAAAGCTGCATGACCACGTTCGATACATTTTTAAAGGAGAGCTTTCGTCGTTGCTGTACTCGAAGTGTATTAAATAGGATTAGTTTCCGGGGACGGGGTCGGTTAGGGGCAACAATAAAGTAGGAAATAATATTGTTCTCTTGGAGGACTCGGTGGCTTATATTGCCTCTCTCCACTTGATACTCTCCAGCTAAACAATTGAGCGTTACATGTGAGATATGTATTCGTCCTGGCTCGCTGCTAGACTCCATAGCGTTCGCTATAGTCACGTCGTTGGACCACACGTCATACTGCCACTTGCGGAGACCAAGAACTCCGCAAAGGACACGACCTGAGTGGATACCAACGCGCATGTTGAGTTGAAAGTCGGTTGCTTCCCTGATGCTAGTAATTGCGTCAATCATGTCGAGACCCATTTCCACTGCACAGTGTGCGTGGTCAGCTCTCGGTTCTGGAAGCTGAATAAAGTTTTTAAAAACATTTTTAGTACTATTCATTTCATTAAAATAAGTGGACAAAAATTTGGATATAGTGTTTCATTTTACCCCAGAGACGCAATAGTAGCAATCCCCTAGAATTTTTATACGTAGACATCCATTCTCATTGGAAAGTAAATCAAACCTTTAGGAAACAAAAAAGAGCATTCATTGTCACAGTTTATGATATCTTTTTATCAGTATATGCATCAGAGAAAGCAGTTAGAGTTTTCTGAGGCGAAGAGTAAGTAAAGCAGCATGATAATTTAATCAGCAAAAACAAAGCAAGGGTAATAGCCGGCATTATAAACAGAAAAAAATGAGTTCATAAGCAAGTCATAAACTTCCTGAAAACTCACTCTTTGTCAGTAATTAATTATGAGAGATTCATTACAGCATCATTCCGACCATGCCATTTTACTGTTCTAGTCATACTTATGAACAGCGTTGTGTCGGTTGTGCCCACTATTTACATTTTTTGCATTTTTTGCTCTGTATTGTTAAGAGCAGCAAGCGAACCATAACCAAACAACAAAAAAAGCAAAAGTGTTTGCATGCAAACACCGCTACTGCCATCAAAACATTCAGAGAAATACATTAACCTTTCCAGAGAAGGGAAAGGATACATGAAACAATCGTCTGTCTCAAGGAGGAGGAAGAAGAGATACGGATGACGGACAAAGATCAAGGTGCACCAAAGGTCAACTTTCTGATGATAAAAAGGGAATACATCTTTTCAACATTTTCTTCCGCTCATGAAGCATATAGCTTCAAGGCATTTTAGTAATGTAGGTATATCATTAGTAGGTATATATTATTTTCGTTGATTCTTGAATCCTCCTTACAGGCATTTTAAAGAGAAATGAGAAGAGTTTTAATATCCACTTAATATTTGAGTTTAGTTTTAATATCATTGCGGCCTCTTTACTTGATTCATCAAGAATCGGTTTAATTTGAGGTTTATTTTCCAACTCTTTGTGCTATCTTTAAAATCTTTCCGCAAGCTATAATCTAAAATGAAAGCAGAACTGTGAAGCTGTGGTAGGTCGCATATTTTTCGTTTGTGGACAACACAAGTCACTAAGATAAGCATACTTCAATTGAAATTTAAAATCTCAGAGTGCCCCCACATTCCAAGCTCCAACAGAGTGTTTGGAAAGCTTTTAGTGTGACGACACGTGTATGAGCTAGTACAGATTCTGGAGGGCATACAGGATATTACAGGGATGATAATGACATTAAGACCCAAAAAACATGAGTTTCATTTCACCACCACCATCGTTTAATCTGGATTACAATTACCACCTATCACCATTTACTTTTACTGCTATCATTAGTACCAAGCTTGAGTATAGTACTTAACAATGCGCATTTAGGTATTTCATTATTTTCTTGTTTGACGGTGGTGTGGTCCTTGTGGCCGCTTAGGCATTTCCTTCCTGTTATAGTCATCATGGGTAACCCGAAGAGCTGGGACTTTCAACCACTAACTTATACTTTTACTTGAGAACATGAGCAGCATAAGTAAGTAATATTCTCTCTAGCAAATAAATGCATATACCTAGGTATCCTGTCAAGATTTTGAAAGAAGACGTGAAAAAGTTGTTTGAGCTTATTTCGATCTCATTTTCCATTTTCCTCACTCGTTGATGATCTGACTGCTGACGAGTTTGGTGATGGTGACTCACTCCCGAAAACCTCTTTTTCGTTCTTTTCATCTCTACTTTCCTGTTTTATTGCTGGTCCTGCCTGTCTCCTTCTTTACTACTAACTAAGTAAATAACATAATATATAAACTCAATTGCTTACTCGGCTCATGTGATAAGTTGTTTGTGATCTGACTTATGTACGAAATGAATGATGCATGTAAATGTAAGCAAAGCAGGCATGTTTGTGATGTGTTTGTGTTCAAATCCAAGGATGTTCGAAAGGATGGTCGACAGAAATTTAAACTTGTAATGAAAACTTTGCTCAGCATAACCATTAAATCGAATTCGTAATATCTGGACAAGCCATACAGAGTACAGTAGAGAGATCAAGATCCTGATCAAAAGACCAGTTTTGAAGTTTAAGTTTCTCCATCCTTTGAAACACCCCCGGCTTCAGTTCAATCGAGCTTCCTGCCGCTGTCTGCTCCATATCCTTGGAAGTTTTCGACTCTCACAACACCATTCGAATATTTACACAAAAGATATATTACACCGCATTTACAACATTCATCCATGAAAAGACGAAAAGACTTGACTTGAGCTCACTCGTACTCAAACAGAAGATGCATTTACATTTTCCACATAAAATGTGGAAAGCAAAGAAGAGTACAAAAACGTCTCAGCTATCACTCTCTTTCTATTTGCTTACAAACTAAATGCCACATTAGAATGAAGGACATGCATCACGGTTGCATGCATGCAGACTTGCATTTAAATAAATAGTGTTATTACTGCCATTTACCATCTTCACTTTTATACAATCATCACTTTACTTATTGCTGCTTCTCTTCCTTTTCTAGACCTATCGATGCTGTGAGCCCATTCACCAATTTAAAAGTAAGGTAATATGTGTGTATTACATTTTATAGCGCAAGATTTTCCTAAAATGCACATGTGGGATCATCTTGAGGAATTTTTACAGGAATAACTGCACATGAGTTGAGCATCTTTTTAGATGTTGAAAAAAATGCGCATTGCATGAGCAATAGCAGTACAATTTAACAAATAGCAGGAGGAGCACATAATATGAGGCAGAAAAAAGCACACTAATAAAAATGGTAAAGCGAGAAAAAGACGCAGGAGAGATATTGAGAACGAGAAAAAAATTACAAAGTTAAAATAAGTGCAAAGTGTGGCGGACCTTCCAAACAGCTCGTTAAGGAGACGAACTAATTCGTGGGGTGAAACATGAGAGGAGAGAGCTGTAAAACCCACGATGTCTGCAAACAAGATGGATACGTTTTCATGTTTTTGGATGTAGATTTTGTGAAACTGGCGAGCAACAGGGGAGACCAATTCTGTCTTCATCTCATGAGCGACGTGATTCGGAAGTACGGAGAGGAGCAGTCTTTCTACATGGTTTCATCAGGCGTGAAGCAGAAGACACAAGAGAAAAAAAAACACAAAAATAACCAGGAAATTATTTAGGTACTCTTTATAGCCATGAACACTAAGTAAGAATGAATGTCCTCTTGGGGGAAAACTGCATGCTTCTTTAAAAGAGAGAAAAGAAAGGGTTGTGTGTGTATCGTGTTGAGCGGAACACTTTTTCCGTAAAACTTGCAATATTGACCAGTTTCCAATTATAGGAGGATATGTGAGCGCACAACTTCCTCCCATTAGAGTAATGGCGCTTCGCCCATAAGTGAAAGATTTACGGTATGTGAAACGCTTCAAATAACTAGTACGGTTATATATGCCAAATTTATTTACGCTAGACAGGCACATCACAAAGGAATGAGAAACAAAGTGTGTTATGGGATTTTTCCGCTCATTGTATGCATAGTTTCAAGGAGTTTTTCCTTTTCACACAAGTTACAAGTATACTACACACAACTTTTCTTTCTTAACTTTTCCATGTATTCCCAAGTGTAAACTTCAAATAATAACAATAATAATATTAAGGAAATCGAGTAGAATATGCCTATCGTATTGAATGGAATAGTTAGACTAGAGTTTGAAACTTTTTTTTTCTTTCCCACTTACCAAGCTTGTCGTTTTCATCGTGAGCAGCTAATCTAGCTTGGATGGATTGACGAGTGTCAAGAAAGGCTTTTCTCGTGGCACCTTCCGATCTCCGATGTATCCAGTATCCGCTTATGGCAATTGCCAGCCATGTCATATTATTTGCGAGAATTTCTGAGACCTGCATGTAGCGGAACGCATCTGCGAACAGTATGGCACTCAGGGTGTGTCCCATGGTCATGGCTATTGTGACAAAAATGGCTACAGACAAGGGGATCTCGAGAGACACGAAGATTATGAAAATGACATAGGCGACTCCCCAGGCTCCCTCAGCAGCTACCAATGGGACACCTTGAATAATTCAATAGAAATTGCAAAGACACAAAAGATTAGACAGATTTGGAAGGAAAGAATGTCATTAGTATTTTGCAAAGAGAGAGAGAGAATGTGTCTGTTTCATGACATGGCGTCACAAAAAACACTATCAAGATCATGGCATGACATATACAGTTACACAAAGAACAAGATGGATCGATTGTTTTTTGTGTGTGTGTGTGCTCTTTTTTTGCTACACGAATAATTTATTCTTTCACTCACCTAACCGATGTGGAATAGGAGCAGGGACTCCTATCACTACGAACAATGATGAGAACACAAGGAATGCAAGAGTGAGAATCCACTCCCTCCCGTACAACTGTTGAAACACCCAAAGACCGAGTATCGTGACAAATGTACAAGCCATTGCCAGCGTTTCAATGGAGAAACGAAAGTATAAAAGAGCGAGGATGGCATTGCCGATGGCAAAAATGAGGTACGATGATCGATTTTGAACTTTGGCCGAGTAGCGCTGGAAGAGGGATTCCAGCTCAGGATTCTCAAATCGTTCTCCTGTCCATCTCCAATTTCTTTCGAATGTTTTCACTCTGTGGTCCATTTTTGTATTGATGATGATGAAGGCGTATAGTTACGTTTTTTCTTGTGACTTTATTTTGCATAGATATTTAGCTGCTGGGTTTTCGGATTTTCAGACTACCACAAAGAATGTTTTAATACAGGTGTAGAATGACAGGGTGGTGTTGAAACAGAAGAACGAAAGGAATGAGAGAAAATTCTACGCGCTGGTACTTTCTTCAAAAGAAAATGAAATCTCTATAAAAGACTTTACATCTCTGTTGTAAAAGTCGTTTCCGTCTTAGCTGCCTTCTTCATGATGATGATCACCTTCAACCTTGTCTTAAGTTTCTTAATTAATTAGTAGTTATAATAGCTTAGCTAATAATAGCAGTGTAAGACTATCCATTCTAACAGTAGTAGTAAAAGCTGCCGTCGTTGTAAAAGTAATTAAGGTAGGATCACTCAGAGTAGTTGCTCGTCGTACACACCGGTTGATTATCATCGTTGTCAATGCTGCTGCTGACTTGAGACTAGCTGCAGTTTACTCATCTTAATTTGTTACAAACTTAAAGCTAATAATATATAAACCTAATAATTATCTACCTTCTATATAAGTACAAAATATTTTAACATTAGATTGTTGATTGCAAAAATATTAAAGCTGAAATAACAAAAATCGACATGTGTGTAGTTACGTGTAAAAATTGTAAATGCACTCCGTGAATTGGTTACAGTAATATACGAATATAAAGTGATTGCTGATGCGGGCAGAAGATATAGTGATGATTAGATGCGACGTGATAAGAAACCTGAAAAGGAGAAAAAGATCATTTTGGATTATACTTTTGAATTTGCATTTACAAATGGTCATAATTATGAGCATTCTGGAAAGCAGCATTGAAAAAAGAATCATTTTGCCTATTTTTGTAAAGAGCTATGTATAGGTGACACCTACACTTTTGAGAAAATGAACAGTTCTATTCTTATGTGTTGAAATTGCACTGCAACGAACTTTCTACTTTATCTATAATATTGCTTGCCACGCGCCTTGTAATGCTGGAAAGTGAAAAATGTTCAATGAATTTATGCGAAACGCACACGGGCAATAAAAAGAACTGAACTGAACAGAATGTATTCAAAGTTTACGACTAGCACGAGTGCACAACTTCCATTCAGGATGATAATCAATCAATATCACGATGACATTATTGTTTTCTACATTATTAATGGTGGGTGCGTGATTATCGCGAATCTTGGCTAAATGGCTAAAATATTTTTTATGCATTGTTGATAGCACAGGCCTTCTAGATAGGTACCCACTACTACTATACAGAGCTTTTCGACTTTTCCCTAACACTGACAGCCAACAATGGAGAATACTGATTAGCCATCAAAGCGCACATAAAAATGACCACGCATTTTATTTATTTTCTCATTTTATAAGAACGTTTTATTGTTAGCTGTCAGTTTCGTGAACTTTTAGTTTAAAGGGTACGTACATCATCATCATTATCAAGGTAAATAGAGCCTGCAGTATCCTATCCCGATTTCATATCTTTTGCTCCTATCTTGACAATAATGATGATGATGACGAATAGCACGAGACTATCAATCACCAACAATACGGCAGGTTGGGCATCCATAATAAACAAGTTTGCGTGTGATGCTAATTTAATTGACCCTTGAAGCATGCAAGTAAAAGGCAGAATGTCAGCCATGCGCACGCAATTAGGAATCCTATACAGAGGTGCTGGCTGTGCGATATGATAGCAGAATGTCTGAGCAATGATGGCCGTAGGTCGCCTTAAATATTTTAATTGAAGATTCAAGATGTATATGATGGCGATGATATTATCATTGCGAATGATATAAAAATATGCATTAATATTTTTCCTATTAGGTATATAGGGAGCGGTAAGTATACATACTGTTAAATTGCATTTACCGTTCTCAATAATTCTGCCAACAAAATAATAGCATTCCTCATAATTGTCTCACAAGTCATCGTTTTCGTTGTAAGGGTCATTAAATCAATGTAACTCAATATAAGAGACACGACAGTGGAATAAAGATTCATTGCTGTTTAAAATGCAAATGTAATCCCGTGGCTTTTAACAAGATCGCCTACTGCGTTAACTCACCTTCTGACACGCTACACCAAAGTGACAATTATATTAGGTATTGTATTTTGCAGAAACATAATACACACTTCTTATGATGGTACACACGATGACAATATCGTATAGCATGAGTGTTTATGTACAGCAATTTGTAAGACACAAAAAGCAACAAAGGAATAAAATCAAGATGTTATACTTACGTGATTCTTTTAATATGCAGAGACTATTAATTTAGTCGTTTCGTTTATAGAATCCAGTAGAACGGAACACTTTGGCAGTTCATTTATGATTACATGGTGAGTTCCTATTGTATTGCAAAAATAAAATGTTGTTGCTGTTGTTGTGTTTTGTTGCATATAAAGTGGGAAAATGCACTTGAATTGCCGGTAATTACAGTTTAATACATAGTGACTTGACTGATGATGATTTCAAAATAAGTTATGACTATGAATACAATCCTAACTTTAATACACGTGTTGATAATTTCTTGTTTAAGTAGTTAAAAATATAGCATTAATTTCTCACACAAACACATAAACATCTCCGTCCAACTTTACGCTCACATTTTGTACTGGATTTCTGTCCATTTAGCTGCCAACCTCCTCCCACAAAAAAATTCACAGAGATTTAGAAAATTTTCTTTAGTGCTTCTTGCACTTCACTACTACCAATAGTATATTTGTTAGTTTACATTGCACGAAAATCCACACCAGTCAATGTGGAATTTTTGTGGAATCCTGCACTACACCATTCCTTTTAATCAAAGAAAATGGTATTATTACTTTTCGAAAAATCAGACAATCAAATCAGTCAAGGTATGCACCGATTTCTTGGTCGGATGTTGATGATGATGATAGGAAGAACGATACGATGATAATGAAGTAATGAGTAAATTTACATCTGCACAATCACACGACAACAGGGAACGGATGCGTTGAACAAACCATGTCGTGCAGTTGTGTCCTTTAAACAGTTTTGTTTGCTTGATGTAGCGTTGCACTCACTGATAAATGAAATATGACTGACTGACGGGCTGCTGCTGAACGCTGAACTCGTTGTTCATCAAAACTAATTAAGTAATGACTGTTCCTCCTGTCATGATGATGATCATACACACATTTTGTGTGTGCATTTTACCAAAATGTATAAAAGTCAAGGCTGGAAGGAAGGGCCTTTATAATATTTTCCAAAGAATTTTTTTCCACTAACGTACAAATATAATATAATCTCTTGAATGACGATGTAATGTAATGTGCATCAACAGATATAACTTTTATCTGTGTTATTTGCATAGGCAGATAAATAGTGTATCAATATCGGAGAATGTGGAGGAGCAGACGATCAACAAAATGAAAACCTTTTACAAAACTGATGATCTTATTGGTCTTCTTCTTTTATCTCACAATAAAGTAGAAACGATGAGCAAGCACACACTCGATAGTTAAAAATGCTGACGTTACGCTTACAAGATTCATTATAACTTTCATAATGTCGATGATACGGTGGTATAAATATTAATCTCAAAATATCTACTCGCTAAAGATCCCATTTATATACATTAAACGTTTGTTTATTATTATTATTATTTTAAAATGTTATTGCACTTTTTTCTTCATCTTTTTTTGCTACGATGCATCATCCTCGCATCATCAGTCAGTCAACGTGATAAATACTTTTGGCTAATGTACGACACTCGCTCGCACACACACACATACTCACAAAATAAACAACACTTTTAATTTATATGCATACTGATTACTTGTAAAAAATTATCTAATATAATGGACAGTAAGAAAATGCATAGGGCATTGTTGTACAATAAGTTATGGACTTTAGCTTTCTTGTGACTCTATAATATATTAAAAATAACAATGTGCACAGGCAAAAAAGTAAACACGGCAATTTTTTCTTTCTCACTCTTCTTTTCTTTATACGGGATAAGTACAATGTAAGTATCAATAAGGGAAATAATAGAGGAGTATAAAAATGTAAATAAATGTCTAGCTTCTATTTTGACAGCTTATAACTTTATATAGCAGCAGCAACGAGTATGGAGACTATCAGGCATTTATTTGTCAAATTAAAAGAAAGGTAATAATATATTGTTTATAGAAGCAGTAATAGATGTGGTAGTAGTGGTGGTATCATTTTGATACTGGTACTAAAGTGCCAAGAAACTTGTATAAAGGTACATTGTCACGATATATTATGCACTTTACTTGCGTGAACAACAAAAACCCAACTTCACTTTACTCCTTGTAATGTTCTCCATTCCATTTTGACTTACTACAAGAAAAACAAGAAGTCAAGAGAAGACTAAAGACCATGATGGTGTTGTTGTAGGTATATAATATGCTTTTTTTTATATGTATGATGTTTTTTAGAGTTTGGTGGTGGTATGGTCCTATGAATGTCCTGTCTTAATGTTCTTGTGCGTGGTCTCTCCTCTCTGTTTCCTATGGTCATATGTCTGTTCTCTTGTATGTGTGAATGCCCACAATTTAGTAGATCTATAGGTTCGTCAAAGGCATTTTAGTTACGGAGAGAAAAGGAGTGAGAGAGACAGTCGGGCATGGACATTATTCTGATTATGTATTTTGGATATTGTGGATACACGTATACATACATACATGGTTATCATGCTATTCCTCCTTCTCCATCTACTTCTCCGCCAGTTTTTTGGTCTTGTCGATTCGCTCTGTTCTTATTTTTTTCCAACAAAGCATCATCAACAGAAGAAGGCTTGTGGTGGTGCAGATCATGCAGTGTATGAAAATGAAAAGGGATATTGCTCACAAGCATGACTTTTTTTTATATAAAAGGAAAAACATGACTTGTTCAAAAGGTTCCCTTCCCAGCCCAACTTATATATTCATCTCATAACAGCACTGTCCAAAAAAGGATGCCTACGGGATCTTATTCATATTTTTTTGCCAATATTATGCAATACCCTGGTAGTGGTAGTTATTAAGGTACACAAAGAAAATAAGTAGTATAGATTGCAAAGCTGCATGAGAATACCACACACACCACACCACCCCAAACCACCAATGAAGCAGAGAAAAGAAAAAAGAAGAAAAAATGATTTTCCCTAAAAGCATCTCTGAAAATGTCATGAAACTACTCACTGCCACTGCCACAGCTATTATATCATCATTTTCGCATCCACCTCACCACCAAAGAATCTGAGCAAGATGTTACACAAAAAGGCAGAAAAAAATGCAGATTTGTACCATGTTTTAAGGGCGTAATGTTATCTATGATTGTTTCTTGTATAATGTATTATTATAGAGGAAAGATGAAGCATGAGAGATGTTTTACATGTGTACTTACTTTTTTGCACAACGGGAAATCACTTTGCCATTTTAACCCTTCACTTGTGCCATCTTCACACATTTTCTCGGTCTCTCTTTAGCAGACAGAGACAGTGAACTGTCTATCATGTACTTTCAATAAAAGTTAGTCAGAGACGGAGAGAGAGAGAAGGACATGTTTTTGCCATTTGTCGAGTGACTCATTAAAAAACTTTTACCGCTTGACGTTTCTTCTACTTCTTCTGTCTCTGTCTATGAGAAAATGCACTTCTCTAGTTTTCGCTTTTATTACTATTTGATGCCATAAAATCCTTTGGTTGGTCTACTGTGTTGAATCTGCTTTTATGATCTTTTGATTTACTTTCTTTGGCGTCATATTAAATGGTAGGCATTTGTTATACTGAACTGCTCATGTCAGTCTTGACAGCTTGGAGGAATGTGCTTGCTTAAGAATTATGTAGCTAAAAAAACTAAGTGAAATCACTAATGTTGTGATCTGAATGCTTATTATTTCTACTCATGGTAGACAATCAGCTCACTGTGTAAATCAACATGAAGTGACAATGTTGATTTACACTGAGAGTGTGACAAGTCAAAAGCTGCTCTAAAGACTAAACTATAATTTGGCACATATCTCGCATGAAATGTATTTTTTGCAATTACGCTCACAGCGTGCCTTGTCAATGTTTGCTAACTAGAGCCTGTTGTGTGTCATACTGAAACATTACACTTCATTTCATAGCACTTTTAGACTAACTACCAGTCTAATCTGCTAATGCACGCAATTATTTCCCGATCTATATCCCTCTGTCACTTCCGTTTCCTTCTCAGTCGTCCAACGACAATAGAACGGGTCAGAAGTCAAAGATTACTTCTGAACCCGAAATCCCTTTACAATGAAGGATCAGGAAGGCATATCTTCCAACTAATCTGCTTTCACTTTCCTCTTTTCAGCAACAAAAAGTTCAGCATTTCTCTTTCTACCATAGTCTCTTCACAAGCGGGGCTGGATTAACATCCCATCCAGCCAAAATAAAGTACATAAAATAGAGTTGTTTTCCTGGAAAAGCATTATCTCTAACTTTTTGTATTGGCAAAAAAAAATAATCGTTAATAAATCGTTAATCATTTTCTTAATTACTTTTTATATCAAGCATGAGAATGAGGAGTTCTGCCGAGTCAACGGCATGGACGTCCAGAAGTGGGACGATGCTGGTGTTGGTTATCTTGGGAATGCAGATTTCCAAAATAACAGCTTGTGAGACGTTACCAGCTTCCATTCACATTATTAAAGGTAGACAAAACTCACTTTTCGTTTCAACTCCAAGAAAATTATGTACATATTTAATATACTGATATATTCAGAAAATGGAGAAAAAATTAGCATACATATTACATTAGGTGTCACGTTGATGTTCATTCATGTGTATGAGTACAGAAATTTATCAACCTGGAGGGCAGCTGGAAAGGACTTGTGAAGGAGAAGTTGCGGTTAGCAAATGTGAAGGTAGTTGCCTTTCAAGAGTCAGGCCATCAGCAGTCAGCCACACTGGATTCTTTAAGGTATGCGTTACTTTTGGTACTTAATAGTTAGCTCCACATACCACACAGCAGCAGAGCGTCGTTGTGTGAAAGTGAACAAAGATTTATGGCTGTGATGATGACAAGTGAAAGGAAGTTTTTTTTTCTTGGGCAAGATGTAACTTTCTCCTTGTCTTTCTTTTTTCATTCTTCTTTTCAGGACTGTCAATGCTGCCGAGAAACAACGCTACGGTCCAGAGCTGTCACGTTATCTAAATGTTACGACCCAAATGGGAATACGTTGACAGGAGACAAGGAAAATTACGTTATCAATTTGAAGGAACCATCCGACTGTAAATGCTATCGATGTGGCGATCTCCCAAGTCTTGTTTCATAAAATATGCAGCTTGGAAATTGATGGAATAGGGGTTATTATAATTATGCATAATATATAAAAGACTAGATTTTAAAGACGACCGATACATTTCTCAATCCAACTTATCTACGACGCTTTCCCAGCCGTTTTTTGCATAAAAACATTAAATATTATAATGGCAAGATAAATGCTTACTGTAAAATAGTTGTTAAGATCTAATGAATTTAAGGAAAATATCTCTACTCATTATTACTTTCAAATGCCACTCAAAATGAGTGCATGTATTGATTTTGTCTTTTTCGAGATGGAATCCCATTGCTCCGTTGTATGCACCACTAATGCGCGTTTTTAGTCGACGATTGACCACAATAAATTACTGTAATTCGTTGATTGTTTAATTATTGCTGTATTCATCAGCGTTCAAAAGCTCATTCATTTTTTACATAGAAATTGGTTGTTTGCTAATATTAGTCAAATTTTAGCACAAAAGTCATTCCACCATTATCCATCATGGGATTAATTGATTAGTGAGCACCCTGTCGTTTATAAATATTCGTATCCTTACTTTCACATAAATACTTTCAGCTCTTCAGGCTAATTGCACAATACCCCACCAATATGGTCATAATGGAATTCGTGATTTCTCAGATTTACAATTACAAACATATTTTATCAATGGCGCAGTTATGTCTTTCCAAAAGCGCTAAATGCTTCTGCAATAATTTTCATGAGTAAAACCAAACCATTCATAAATTTGTCAAGATTGTGACATGACATGATCAAATCAAACACTCATTGGTTAACTGCCTTAATTTTGTATAAGTTCTTGGACCTCATAATTTTGTTTCCCCGCATTAATCAACACTTGTATTCTGTAACAAGATTTTTATGGAGATGCTCAGATGCCCTTCCTTTTCATTCTTTTCCCTGTGAAAATTTGCTGGACCTTTCCTCGTTTTCTTCATTACATTCAACGTTTCGTTCAGTGGAACTGACATTAATTGAGTTTGTATTTGCTGTCTTCTGTTACTGCTTTTGGATTAAATTTATTGATAAATCTTTTCCAATCCAACAACAGTTTTCGTTTAATTAAAAATTTCTGTAACATCATATAAGTAAGATTAACCGTTGATGTGAATCTTGCTTAATCGCAGCCGTGTCCGGAAGCATTCCAAGAAAAACCCCTTAAGTCAGCGTTCACGTCAAGAAGCAATATGGCAAGTGGAAACTCAAAAGGAAATTTAAACGTCCGTGTTGTGTACAGTATGTCGTCTGCTGTGTTGGAGTCAGCAAAGAGTGATGAGAAAGAAGGTGCCCAATCAACTATTGGAAAAATAGGTGGGATAAGGACTGGATTGTATCTTAGGTGGAAATCTGAGGATGTCGCTGGATTTTCCATGAAAGAAAACGGTAAATATGGAGTCACTCAAGTGCATAATATTTAGAATTTAAACTCTTTGAAGAATAGTCTTTACCAACTTTTGCTTGACAATCTTATGGGATTCTTCAAATTCTTTCTTATCTATTGCTAATCTAGGAGGAAGCGTGCTTTCTCCGAAATTCCGTGTCAGCCCTTTGGAACGTTCTAATGGATTAATAAATCCAATGGAATCGCTTATATTTGGACAAACATTGAAACTCGACCCAAACGATGATTTGGGTGACCGACAAGTTGTGGCATTTCACCAAGCTCAAACAAAAATTGAACTCTTTCGGACTACCTACCTACCCTTTTCCAGGGTAAGTACAAAAATAAATGGTTGATTTACCAATTTTAAGATATTTGCCATTTTATAACTGTTTTTGAAATAGGTCATTATAATGGCGTTTTAATATAAGCAAAGTATTCATTTTGTATTTTTAATTCTTAAGGCTGATGTGCGCCGTATGCATGTGTACATGTCGGGCGAGAACAAAGCTCAAATTCCAGTTGGATGCATTGAATGGAACACGTCTTTTGGAATCGGAAATAGTGCGCTTATCATGGACTGTGTGCATAACCAGGGCTTCAAGACTACAGTTTCGTCATCACGAGGAATCGAGGTCTAGTGAAATGAATACATTCAAATAAGTTTTTTACTAACAATAAATAACTGTAAATTTTTTGTATCAAATTGTCTCAGGTCCGTCATAAGGATGAAAACGGAAGTATTGCTGCTGTAATATCCATTCGGGGTTGCGTCAATCATCAAATCACTTTCGCTGCCGACACCACTGAAGACGCTTCTTGGGAAACTAAAGTCCTTTTACTATGCGTTATGATAATGGCGGTACGGTGAATTCAGAAAAAACACTTTAAGTAGCTTAAAGAAAATATTGTGACATAATCTACTAAGTATTCATTTTACGATGTCACACAGGTTATTTCCAGAAATGAAGATGTTGCAGTCGATAAGATGAACGAAGATGTATCTGAGATATTTGCTGCCTTCTTGGTACTTTTTATTTTACTTGGACTTTGGATTGGCGTATACTTTCTCTGAGCTTTCACAAAAATGAAGAAGTGTATTTGATTTCTTTGTTTTGTTATGCTTAAAAATTAAATGAAATTATTACTTAAAGTTCTGATAAGGCTTTTGTTGTCGTCGTTTGGGAAGGCGTTTAATGAACGTATTTTTACGATCGTTATTTAACAATTTTGGATAATAAATAATATGTGTTACATAGCTTCTTTGCGTTTTTTTTTCTTCAGAGAATAGTTGTAATTAATCAGTAGGTCATTAAAGTATATTATTATTATTGCTTTTTAGTCAATTGATGGAGAGGCCCCGTCAATCCATTGAACATCTATGCTTGGCCATTTGGTTTGTAGGCATGTAAGAATTTTGTTATCATCAGAATCCGAAACAGCACCAAGATTAGACTCCAAAAGAATGGCATTTCCTTCTCTGTACCTGAAATCATACACGAACAATTTTTTCAATATTTTACTAACGAAAAAATAAATTATTCCAAGAAAATCATTAATATTAAGTTTCATCCAAACCTAATTTTTGTATTAGATGATGGCCGTGATAACCCATTATAATGATACAATGTAAAAGTGTCAGGTCCTCGAACAGGTTCATGAGGAAAAAATTCGTCCATGAATCCCTCCAACAGTACGATACCCAAGCCCTCAGGATCTAATTTCTTCTTCATTATTTCCACACTGAAAAAATATTGAACGTGTGTGCAAAACCTTAATCGAAACAAGGATATACATAGTTTGTTACAATCGTATGATAATTAGTAGTTTAATTAAACTCACTAAGCAGGGTCCGCATATAGGTCTAAGGATCTCATAACATCCTCCAACAAAATGGCCTGTATGAAATTATTACCTTCTGGGTCGTAAGTGTGAAAAATTCGTCTAGCCTTTTCACCAGGACTTTCAGGTATTATCAATCTCATATCTAATGAGAATATCACTACAGAAAAAAATACAAACGATTAGCATAGTATTTGCACAAATTAAATATACGCATGATACACAAAAATACTTCAATATATCCAATATTACAATTACATAGCTAACCTGTTAAATGCGTTTCGCTTCCTACAACCCAAACGGGAAACTTTGGATTCTTCAAAAATGAACCTACCTCGCAGTATCTCAGTCTTTCTAAAACCGTTAGAAATCCTACTTCACATCGTCTACAAATGCCTTTAAGTGCTGTGAATTAAACACATTTAGGTATATTAGAAATCAAAATCATTATCGTCACCACCAGCATATAATTTAGTACTTACTTAATCCTCCTAAATCCTGATCATTATCCCAGACATAATTGACCCCTCTTCCTGTCAGCAGCAAGTTGATTAAACATTGACTTCCGTGGCCATGAATGGGATCGATTAATTCATTATTTTCTGACATTTCATCTACTAAGCTTGTGACACCCTGTGTTCAATTTGAAATAAAATTACATACAAATATTAATGCATATTTCCCTTTTATCAAGTAATACACGTTTTAGTAGATTTGTTCTGAAAATAATTCATAAATTTTTTGCACTGTGTCGCACCTTAGATAATAACACCGAGTACAAGTATTGCAATACCCCATACTCCTTTTTAAATATACTTAGGTTTTCTAAAACTCGTTTCTTCACATCTTCTATACAAGTAAACTTTTCCACATTGAGTTTGCTGTGGAACTCCTCCTCTCCTAAAGGGGCACTTGCGACCACCGACATTGGAACCTCAGTGGAGGGTGAACTGGGTGAAGGTTCTCCGTCTGCGTCCATTGCCACGGTGTCATTTTGATGATTATCAGTCCGAAGGAACACTAAACAAAATCTTGAAGCCTTCTTTTGGGGCGACGGAGACTCATGATTAATTACAGGAGTAGCATCGGCAGGAGTTGCTGCTGTTGTAGTGGTTGGTTCATCACCTTCGATAGCAACTTGCTGAAGAATTTCGGTCAACGCTTGACACAGCAATACATCCACTTGTTCTTCCGTCAACTGTCAAACAAATCAAGAACCAAATTAATAATGCGTAAGGCTACAGAACAACCAACAATAACAGTAACCCTTTGCGATAAGCAAATGCTAGTTACCTGTCGCCACACGTTGTTTTGAATTGCTTTCGCATCTTGCAAAATTTGCTTCAGAAGAAAGGCCTGAACCGGTGCGATGACAGCACAGGGTCCTCCATCCCGCTGAACTAGTGCAGTGTGCTCATCAGAGCTATACGTAAACCCTTGTGACCATCGTTGGAAGAGATCACCTTTGATATGTTCTCCCCATAAAACTTTCCGTATGTCGCGAATCTCGGGATTCATCTCTAGCGGAGCACTCATCGTTGATAAAGGGATAGTAATTCAGCAGAAAGAATGATAAGTGGACGTGGTTACTCGTTTCCCCTTGTTGAAGATTATTATTATAACGCACTAAGGAACAGTTTTGGGAGGCCAGGCAGCAAAGGGTTGCTGCTGCTGAGGATATTGCAAAATTTGCAGAGGACTTGCTGTAGGGCCAATCGACCTCGGACATGTAGTTAATTTGCATGTAATAATACTAAACGGCTCTTCAGTTTTTCGACTATAAATTGAAAGTTTGCATAGCGTAGTTTTTTGCACGTTGTTTGTCTTAAAAATCTGCTTGACTTTCTCCTCTTTTCAATCCTTCTTTCAATAAAAGTGTTTATTGCGTTACGTTATTTCGTCCGGCTATATTGCGTTTACCTAACTGTATAAATAATATTGCACACCTTTCTGTGATCAAGGCAGTATTGCTAATTAGTAATTATGGTATAATAGGCTTATATTGGCATCGTTCTGTCTATAGCTTTAAAGGAAGAATGATAATGGCTTTATCCAGTTTGATTTCCAATTTACTTTAAAGCACATTTGGTCAAATATCTTCTAACTGCTATTAAGGCATCAAAATATTTCAATTGAAATTCTATCCTTCTAAAACAAATTATTTGCAATTGAAACTGTATTCCGTAAAAAGTATTCTTGTGAACACATAAAATTAACTCTAACTTTCCTTTTACCAGCGTGTCTGGTGAAGAAAATAAAATGTTTTCCCACAATTTTCACTACCTCTCTATACAAACGAGCAGCAATCTAAAATATTTCATTAGTGACTTCATCGTTGTCGTCGTTTGTCTACAAAGTGCTACAGTTACACCTACATACTACACACATTATTTAACATGTAATATCCTAATGCTTGTCTTTTCCTCTTAAGATATGACTCCAATTTTCAAAAAAATTACATTTTAAAAGTTTTCAATAAAATGAAAAGGATTAATGTGAAACATGCTCTAATTTATTTTATATGATAGTTTTTTTCTCAAACGTCTCTGACAATTTTGTGGCACATTCTTTTGGCGCTGTGTATATACCATGTACACATTGAATGTATGACTTGGAGTAAAATTGGAGTATCCTTTATGCGTTTGAGTTGTTCCTCCTTCGTAGAAAATTGGGGAAATACATTGTAACGTGTTATATCATCATCATGAATATTGGGTTCCTTATGGGTAAAAGCAGACGGTATGTGCATAAAATGCGTTATGTACATCATCATGATCTCACTTTGAAAGGATTCCTCCTAGGAATATCTGTGAAATGTGTTTTACTTCGGCTGATAGATCATGAATATACAGAAAGATTTTAATGTGGAGTTGTATATACGTGAATTGTTTGGATATAAGCCCAACCCAGAAAATACAATGAAGATATGCTGAGAACATCATTATGGCCAATTTAGAGGCATATTTTTATGCTTATAAGTGAGTAGGTACCTTACAACAGCAATGGAATGCATACATACAGGGAATTGTGATATTGCTATGTAATATGTAACATAGAATAGTATACAAATTTCTTATCAGAAAAAAAGTCCCATCACATCTGCATACAAATATTAGGGCTTTTTACGATTTATTTACTGTTTATATGTAAAAAAATCAACAACAAAAATAAAATTGCGAATTTCCTCCCATGAGATTTCCGTGCTAATGTGTGTGCAGCACTCCATCTCGCCCTTGTGTTCATGAGGAGAGAACAGAAATTTATCTGTAATTATTAAAGGAAGTAGGTAAATGATTTAATGGGCGAAGTAATTCTTTTATTTCGGCCAATTCGCAGATGAACTTTTGGGCAGAAAATGTTTGTGTAAAATAGTGGGTGCTATACCTTAAAATTGTTCAGCTATTTGGCAATAAGTGCAGCTTTCTCTTGAGAAAATAGTTCACAAATCAAAGTTTACTAGGTGGATATAACATGGATCAACTTACGCTAGCAAAAGGTAAACCAGGTTTGGAAAACACAGACAATTTGCTATCGATTAAGTAATTAGAATTTATCAAATGCATATTATCCAACTTACATCCTGTTGATAGTTAATGTTTTGATTTGTTGATTCACGCAGACGTGAAAAGAGCTATCGAGCTACTGGACATTCTGCAAAAAAGCGGAGAGGTCCCTGCAACGAAACTAGCCGCGTTGCAGAAGGTTTTACAAAGTGATTTCTTCAACGCTGTGCGAGAGGTCTATGAGCATGTCTACGAAACTGTGGACATCCAAGGCTCTCCCGATATCAGAGCTTCCGCAACAGCCAAGGCTACTGGTGAGTAGAAACTTTTTTTATGCAAAAATTGTGACTAGTCGGAAATGCTTCCAAGTTTAACCAACAATCTCTGTTTCATTACTATTTGCAGTTGCCGCATTTGCAGCTTCAGAAGGACATGCACACCCGAGGGTGGTGGAGCTACCGAAAACTGAAGAAGGTCTTGGCTTTAATGTAATGGGAGGACGTGAACAAAATTCTCCCATTTATATTTCGCGAATCATTCCGGGTGGTGTGGCAGACCGTCACGGAGGGTTGAAAAGGGGTGACCAGCTCCTCTCAGTCAATGGCGTTGTGAGTTTTTATAGAATTCTGAGAAACTGAAACTACTCTTCACAATAATTCTTCTCGTTTTTAACTGTTCGGTTTTTCTATTTTGTACAGTCTGTTGATGGCGAGAACCATGAGAAGGCAGTAGAGCTCCTTAAAGCAGCCCAAGGTTCAGTCAAGCTTGTAGTGCGATACACACCCAAAGTTCTTGAGGAGATGGAACTTCGGTTCGATAAGCAACGTGCAGCTCGTCGTAGACAGCAGTTTAATTAAATATTCATCTATTCTACAGCTATTTAATTGTCCACTGCGTTAACTATCATTTTCTCACTGTGAATGACTTCTTCGTAGCAATCAACACAAATTCAAATTACCTATCTACCTATTATATCTTATCATCACATTACCTTTGTACAACACACTGCACCTTGCACTCAATACAGTTTATGTACATTATTTGGACATAGTTAGATCGATAGTTTTTAGGGAAGTAATAATTATGATGAATGACACAACGTAAAAATGAACGAATTGACATACCTATTTAAAACACGCAATGAATCCTAAACTGGCATATAAAGGGCCGTTTTAAAATCACATTTAGCAATATTACGTATGTATCAATAATCAGTGACCTTTCCCGTTGGTAGGCACTTTAAATCTGTAATCTGAATATAGCACACAACTTTCTTCTGATAACATCTTCGATGAATTATACTAGCCGGCTAGTAATTTTAATTTATATGGAACATACGTGTTTAAATTCCTTGCGGCAGCTAAGAAATTACTAGCAACTAACATTTCTAAAAGGCAGAACTTAAAATTAGTTAATTAAGATATAAAACTGTATAATATGGGCTATGGGCATGACAAATACAAAAATGCCGATAGAGACTTGGGTCGAGATAAGACATCCATTTTAAAGAACCGTTTTAATTCAACTTTCATAGAACGTTTTTGCCATACTATAATAGATTAAAAGCTTGCTTTTGAGATTTCAGTATTGTTAATAAATATTTCTTTCTGGATTCTTCGCAAACATAATTTGTAATAAGTTTTAAGCGAATGATATACTATTCAGGTTTGCTATCAAGTTCCAGCTACACGAAGTGTGCCGCTTCAGCATTACTATATACTAACCGTACCGTTAATAGAAATTTTTGCTTCATCACAGCCATACATTAATTAAAAGGATACATCAGATTATTCCGAGGAGTTTTAAAACTAATATTATGACTTTTGATTGCTTGTATTTACTTGAGATATACTGGCTGCATGAGAGAAAGTGCGTTCGTTTAAAAAAGCAGTAATTTTATTTATGAAGAAATATTCGAGACTATTGTCTACATGCACAGATTAGACATTTTGAAATATTTGAGGGTTGGTATATTCAAGCTTCAATGCAAGTGATCATGTCATGTATGATCCAGTTAACTTCTTTCATGCGCCTATGTTTAATTTTTTAAGTTATATATAATAATTTACACAAGTTGTAACTGTGCCTGTGTCGTTTTGTTTTATTGTGAAGAAAATTTTATACATAAATACGTAGGACAACGTACGTATTTACATGTTCAGAAGAATAAAAATATACTAGCTAAAAAAATTGAGCAATCTTGATTTCAAGGTATGTGTCTGATCTGACCATTTTCAGTCCTGTTTTCTATCGTTCATTGAAATATTTCATGTTCCTGTTTACATGTAGTAATATAGATATAGTAGTTAGTACATGGAATAAAAACAACAGAAACGATTGATTAAACAAACCTCTACTCCTCTTTTAAAACGCAATGACATATTTTTCCGCATGCGGTAAATATTTTATGCTTGATGGCAACTCATTTCATTTCAAAGCACGTTAGTCAACCATGTAAAACGTTGGTGCATGCATATTTGCTACATCATTTCGTTGTATTTCAAAACAACAATATCTATACTATTCATTTCTCGCACATTTTATTTTTTAAGCATTAATTAGAAACTATTAAGACAGTTAGAAAGGGTTAAATAATAATGCATGCATGAGTTAATGCTGAAAATGCATTTTATTGTAATGTTCAGGGCTCTGTCATACAAAGTGTATAGGTAGGTATGTAATTGGGAAATTTTATATTCATTTAATTATTGTGATATTGGAGAGATTTTTCAAATTGCAACGCAACATTGGGCTCGGGAAAATGCAACGTTCATGAGTACTCGTGTAATCAACCACGTTCCAATCTGTGTTCCTTGGAGAAGGATTCGTGCGGATTGTTTCCAATCTACCTTCCACCACCTTTTCGTAAGAGTATTTTCTTTTGATTTAATTATGGGCCGATCCCGGCGGTACTGCAATACCGGGCCAACCCGTGGACGGGCGGAAGCAAGCTTCACGACCCCATCCTTGTTCCAAAAATCGGTTTAATCTACTGAGACCCTCAATGAGGGTCGTATCAGAGATTAAGCTGATAAGAACAGATACTACACTTTGATCTTAGCCAAAAGGCCGAGAAGCGATAACTTTGCGAACAACCGCGCGAGACTGCTACCGATAACACCGATGTCTCATCCTCCGACCAATAATTTTGGTCGAAAAATCTATAAAAACAGTTATATCTCAATTCGTCCAAATACGCCTTTCCACTAAAATGTCATATCTTCCTGCATATTTTGCATATTATCTTACACAAAACTAACTATATATAGCGTATTTAATTAAAAGTAATCACCCATCATGTCAAAATCATCATCTAGAGAAAAGTGAAGTTTGAGTTTCGCGCGCGTAGTTTTGAACGCTATAGAAGCCCATGCATTCCTTTTTATAGGGAAACCTTTCATTTGTGCATGTATCCGATTTTGCTTGCAGTTGCAGCAATTGCCCATATTATCGTACTTTGTATTCCCTGCATTTTGAGAGATACCCAATCATATATTCCATATCCATACTCCCTTGGATTGCATTTTTGTTTATTTTAGCATGCAAAATGCTTTTTCTTACTTTCTGAACATTTTTGCGTGAGCTTCCTAGAAGGATTTGTCGCGACTTTTTTCTACCTTTTCATCTTGTAGATGGGCCAAAGCCTTGTAGATTGTAGGAGCATTGGGTATAGACAATGAGTAAAAATTAATAATTGACTTGAGAAATCTGTAGTTCAGTAATGAGTACGTTTTTATTCAAGTCTGACTGAACATGCATTACAGCAAGTGACATTAGAGAGTTATTTTGTATAAACATTGACATTGGCAATATCAAAGCAATATGGCAAAAGTCAGACAAAAAACATGCCCTTTTTTATTTTCTTAATAAAATCTAACATCACATTTACTGTCAAAAAAACTTTATTCTACCTTTATTAGTTATATTATAGCATCATGGAACTACCTACTTACATTTTCATCATCTTACATCATCAGCAAACTCATCACGACGTAATCAGCAGAGAGGAGAATAGAGTCCAATTCATTTCTCACAACAGCATCATAGCAATAAACATTGTTTTATTATGAATTGTGATATTTGTCTGTTCAAGCCCAAAAATGCTATGAATAGTTGTGACTCGCAAAGCAACGTTCACGGTTTTTTCCACATTTTTGTGTAACGCCTCATCATCTCATCATCGACCTCATATCACCACTATCGTCATTAGGCAATAAAACATCATTACATTATGGCCTTCTTTTCTCTTCTTTGCTACAATATCTATGTTTCTGTGCGTGCAAAGTTAAGAATAACAAAAAGTTTTTATAGAACCATACAGCTACATATATAATATCTCGAAAAGCGTTTTCATAATATGCAACGAAATGCAAAGAAAATTGCTATTTTTTTCATTTCCTTTGCATCAAACATCACAACATGATTGCATTATGTCCTCTTTTTACCACAAGCATTCAAGCTCACAAACACAACACATCGGTTGCGGTGCTTGATTTAGCTTTTTTTTACCTGCAAAAATAATGCGGAGAGAGAAACAATAGACGCGGAATGAAAACCATGAAGTGTATCCAATCTGAAAACTTCAAATTTCTTACATGAACGCGAAGTAGACAAAGCTCAGGGAAAAAAGGTTTGCTCTACAAGCGAAAACGTTTGCAATATTTTGTTGAACAGTTGAACTACATAGATAAGATAAGAGTACCTTTACCTTTCTACCTGTATTTCCATTTACTACGTTACATCATCATATCCTTACACGTTATCATTGTCAGAGAGCCATGATGAGGATCGTCGTTTCGTGATCATGATCATCATCATCGTTTACTGCCACCACTATCCTGCCAGCAAGCCATTCTCTTGATTGAACAAAGTGTATACAAAACTCACAGAGACGAAGCGACATTTAAAGGCATTACATGCAAGAGAGAGAGAGAGAGATAATCATTGCCAATCCTTCTTGTTGTGGCTACTAGCTCAACTATCAGTGCCAACAAAGTTAGGTAAGTATATTACCAATTCATATACCATCCCACCCTTTTCTCTCTACATTGAATAAAAATGCATTGCACACCAATGCACACACTTGACAACATTCGCATCATATATCTGATTATATTCTTTCCTGTCTATTCTGCACTTTTACAAGGAGACTCAATTGATACAGTATCAAACAAACTTTTAGAAATAGGTAGTAGCATGTCCCTTCGTTCCAATAATACAGGGTAGTACAAACAGAGATACATGGCAGCCCATAACTCAACCCTTTTGCTGGTAGTTGTGCTTCCCTTCTTCCAAGTATGTTCTCTTTTTTCATATGAAAAAATTCAATGTTGTTGTAAAACGGTTTCTTGTAGTCACACTCTTTTTTCCACCGATTTCATGCCTGCTCCTCTTTTCACATTTTGGTCTCATTTCATTCATGTAGTACACAAACAAGCAGACTTATATACACATACAAGCTGGAAAACATTTATTGCATCCACTCCGCCACTTCCACTCATCAACATCATGAAACCAGCAGGAGCAGCAAATATAAGAATCTCATGTAATACTACTTCCACTAAAAAAACTAAAGGGAATCCCATCCCATCACCATCATGATTCTTGACTTTTCCATGTAGCCAAGTAGCCATTATTATATGCATTACAAGTACGTGCTCAACATCCGAACATACTTTACGATACCACACACAACAAACAAACGATCCGATACAGTTTATTATCATCAATGTCTGTAGTGAAACGTCTAATTCCTTTTTATCCCTATACAGTAAGCATACCACCAACAAGCCAACTATACACACGGATGGATTTCTAATACTCCACTTTATACTCACAAATAAGCTCTCTAAAGTCTAATCCTTCCATTACTACATATTTCTTGGTCGTCATCATGGCTTAAAGTAAAAAGTAAAGTGCATTATGCATTATTATCCTCATATTATTATACCAACTACACACACATATAGGTAAGCTTCAAAACTAAATATGCGGTTCTAATGCCGCAAAGGAAAGAGAGTTTTAAAAGGCGAGAAACTGCTGATGAACTGTTCTTACTCAGGCAGCCAGAAACCGAGACATATCAGATCAAACCATTGTCATAAGAAATACGAGTAAAACCATAAATATACGTGAGACTAGTATACACACAGAGAACAGACTAAACTAAACAGTATGTGAAATTTTCATATAAACAAAAAATAATATATTGCACAGTGGCCAATAAGAGAAAAAATGTTCTATATGATTCATACAAGCATTATTATATGAAATTATACATTTATGAGCATACAACCAGCAGCAGCAGCACCAGCGTGATAGGTACCACCGCAAGGAAAAAGGACAGGAAAGGTATTATTATTAGGCTATGGCTCATCATCATCATCCCCACACCATCACCATCGTCAGTCAAAAAAGAGTCAGAGTCAGATCTCTTCTCTGCTGACTTTACACATTAAAAAAACTATTTTTTATTCCACTTCATGTACACACAGCAGAAAGAAAAGTTTTTAACATGATACTTATTACTCACCTAAGATTATACATGTAAAGTGAATTTTATCTGACGAAGAAGAAGAGTATTACTGTTACTGCTCGCCACAGTAAGTAAAGTGTATTACTTTTGGTTAAGGATTTGGATTTAAGATTACTTTTTTTTATCCAACATCAAAGCAAAAAAAGTGAAGGAGTGAGTAGACGGATAAGATATACAGAGAAGAAGAAGATAGATTAAGTCTGATGACCAGCAGCAGTATAACATAATACCCCTCATCATCGTGAAAATAACATTAGTTCTTCTCTCCTCGTCTAAAATTCTCTCCTTTTTGGTTGCATTCTGCACATACACATAATAATAGAGAGAGGAGCTCTCACAGACAAGTGACTTTGACTTAATTGCTCCTCTCCCAAACTACATCATCATCATCGTCCAATCCATATCCTTCAAAGAATATAACAATATTCGTCATGTTCCCTTTCCTTCGCTCTTCATTTGCAGCACCATCATCATTACTATTATCGTCATCATTGTTCCTAAATTGAGTTTTTGGTGTGTAGTACCACACAACATCATACTCATCTCACATCACTCATATGTAGCAAGGCTATATAGTATTTATTCAGTGCTATTTCAAAACAACTTTAACTGGCTGGCCAGCATTTAAAGTATGACCAAAAGTATTATTAGCAGAGAAGATGATATTTTAGCCTCATTTTTAGTTAATGATAAGTAAATGTAGTGCAGAAGCAGCAGGAGTGTAGAAAAGAAAAAGGGTTATAATATTTTAATATAATTTATGAGAGAGATAGAGATACACTGTTCATCATCAATCGTGATGAACAGATGATATACTTTTTTTAATGATATTACTACAATTAGCATCATCCTTTCACGTACGTAGCAAGTGATAAGGATTGATTTTTAAATGTGTTTTTTACTATTATTTATTGTACAAAAAAGTACTTTTCATTTTAAGAGTGATTTTGTGAGTTGTGTGCAAAAAGTGATAAAAACTATAGAATAGTATGTGGAGAGAGGAAATGCAAAGAAAAGATTTCATTCAAAGACGTCATTAGTAATGTCAAAAAGTACCTTTGTGCACATTTCTCATTCTTTCCCTGATGTTACTCATTTCGCAATATTATACAGTACGAAATAGAAAGGGGTAAATAGTCATACGACGAACGGTTACAAAAATATTGGTGGAGTTCCTATTGATTTTTTAGGGGAGATTCCTCAGTAAAAATAATACTCAAGTGAAAGCAGAGAGAGAGAGAGAAAACAATTTTTTTGTTTCGTTTTGATTGTGCTTGCTCTTCTCGGGAGAATAAAGCTTCATCATCGTGTGTGTTGTTTATAGTGCTAGAGAGGACGGGAGGCGACAACGTGAAAGTGATATCAAGTCAAGTCAAGCAGCAAAGCAGCTCGGTCATATGGTGGCGATATTCACAATAGGATAGAGAAAGTCACAAGGTGTAAGTTGACAGATTTCTTGCTTTTTTGTAGCGTATATTGAATTTTGTGAATTTTTGCATTTTGCGTCATCATCCTCCCTCCCATAAGGTTCCTTAAAGGGTACATCAAGGGACAGAACCTGGGCCCTGCATTTTCTTAAATTTCATTCTAATTATGTACAAATTATTAGTAGGTAACTTTCAAACTAACTACCGGTTCACGACGTAACGTATATGATACCGGATCGATTTTAATTAAATTATAATTTGGCAGTAAGTGGGTTAAGCCGGTTGCTTTTGCTTATCTGTAATTTAATTACAATTTTATCTCCTCGCTCATTTCTCTAATAATGAAAGAATGAATGAACAACGAAATTCTTTCTTCTTATTGGATTAGTTTTGTTTTTGTTTGGAAGGCCCATTTATTATAATCCATTTATAAACAAAACAGTAAGCTGCTGACTGTCCTGTCACAATAATAAGTGTCATATGGTGTTGTGTCTCATTAAATATTGGAATATATACGAAGTTCTATAGATGAAAGGATCATGATAATAGCTGTGTACATATAGGACACTTACTAATGCATAGTCAGTCAGAATGAGCAGCATAACTAGTCTATTGTTTCTGTCAGCTAGCATGAATACTTTGTACATGTAGCAATTGTAGCATCATCAAGTATGTATGCATATTATTTGTTTTGTTGAATTTTTAGATTTTTACTCAACCACACTAAAACTAGTATTACACACAAGAAGACCAATTTTTATGCGATTGTGATTATCATTATCATCTCATCATCATATAAATTCTTTAACTTATAGCGTTTACATGCATGTTCTCACACTCATCTCTCGTGTAGTAAATCAACTACATAAACTTATCTGCATACTATTTGTTTGTACTCTTTGCTTCATGATGAGTGATCAAATGTCTTTTTGTGAACAAGTTCAAACGATATGTAGGTAGTAGGTACTCATGTAACAAGTAGCAATACATTTAAAGATTAAATAACAACGAGCAATGCAATGATTTATAAATATGCATTAGGTAGTAGGAAAATATAATGTATCGTTTGTGATCAGTTAACTTGATAGTTCTTTTGATAACGTGAACCTATACTTTACACCTGTACCCATTCACTGATATACTTCATGGTAAAGGCGAAGGAAAATGTAGGAAAATTTTATGTGGAATCATAAATTATGTGAGTTTCAAGAATAAGATGAAGAGAAGGATAAATGGGCTGTTTGTAGAATGAAGACGTATGGAATGACGGTGAATGGCAGACACAACACAGTAGATTCATACCTTAATAGGATATTTTATGAATATAAACGCACTAAGCTCATCGTAGACGTAAGAATTCTCTCTCGTTTGGATAATATTTAATGAGGTTTCATGTTTCATAAAAAGATATTTGCTTTCCCTTTTTTCCCATATCATTATTGGCATGCACTATGCACTCGCCGCATATGGTAATCAAATCAGTTTTAAATGTTGTATCTGTGTTGTGTTATTTTCTGCAGGTTGCTGAATTCGTCGTGAGGGGTTCGGCTCGGTGCTTGGACTCTTTTTTTTAGTTTTTATTTATTTAAAAACATTTCCATCATTGGTTCTGTTTCGGAGAAAAGATGTCGATAACTGCATCTACCATGTCCTTGTCATCGTCGGTCACGGAAGCTCCTCCGGCAGAGCCTGCGGCGGAAGATAGTATTAAAGTAGTATGCCGTTTCCGGCCGCTCAATGATGCAGAAGAGAAAGCGGGGTCAAAATTTATAGCAAAGTTTACAGATGAAAATTGTATTACTATTGGGGTAAGTTGAGGAGCATGTTAAAAGTCTATAATGTTTTGTAAATCAACGAATAATTATTGTGATATGACATTAACTAACTATGATCTATTTGATGCGCAGGGAAAAGTTTATGTATTTGATAAAGTCTTCAAGCCGAACGCAACACAAGAGAAAGTTTATGACGAAGCTGCAAAGTCTATAGTAAAAGGTAAGATTAAATATTATGGTGTTTATTGTGTTAACTGAATACATAATACAAAAGTGTATTATTAAAAACGCTACCCTATTATTCGGTATTTAGATGTCCTTAATGGCTACAATGGCACAATATTTGCATACGGACAAACGTCGTCGGGTAAAACCCACACAATGGAGGGGGTCATGGCTGACCCACAGAAACAAGGAATAATTCCCCGCATCGTGCAGGATATATTCAACCATATATATTCCATGGACGAAAATTTAGAATTCCACTTAAAATGTTCATATTTTGAAATATATCTTGATAAGGTAAATGTTTTGTCTACTAAAAAGCAGACTAAAAGACACGGCATGTTGAAAATAGAATAACTAACTCTGTTTGTTTTACTATCGTTTAGATAAGGGATTTGCTCGATGTTACCAAAGTTAACCTGAGTGTACATGAAGACAAAAATAGAATTCCATATGTGAAGGGTGCAACGGAAAGGTTTGTCTCGTCGCCGGAAGAAGTGTTTGAAGTGATCGAAGAGGGAAAGGCAAATAGGCATATTGCCGTAACAAGTAAGTCTTGTTTATTTAGATCCGGTTTATCGCAAATATTAGTATGTGTGAGTGTTACATGTTTATTTTTCCATTTCCGCAGATATGAATGAACATAGTAGTAGGAGCCATTCTGTGTTTCTCATCAATGTAAAGCAGGAGAATTTAGAAAACCAAAAGAAGTTGTCCGGAAAATTGTACCTAGGTAAGTGGAAGAAGAATGTAGATTTGCGAAAGTTCATTTTACAACTACCTTCCAGACTTGTAAGCAAACAACCATGTAATCGTTAATATTTCTATTTTAACTTTTATAGTTGATTTAGCTGGTAGTGAGAAAGTTTCCAAGACAGGTGCAGAGGGTCAAGTTTTAGACGAAGCTAAGAATATTAACAAGTCTCTGTCTGCTTTGGGAAATGTCATTTCTGCATTAGCAGAAGGAGTGGTAAGGATTTAATACTTTACTCATTTTATTCGTTTCCGGTATGCATGCATAATATTTACACTCTGATATGTATAATTATGTATTTTGTTTACAGAAATCACACATCCCTTATCGAGACTCCAAACTTACACGTATTCTTCAAGAATCATTGGGAGGCAATGCCCGTACAACAATTATCATTTGCTGTTCCCCCGCATCATTCAATGAGTCGGAAACAAAATCCACTCTTGACTTTGGTCGAAGGTGACTACACATACTTTTAACTTGTAGCTTAAACTTTAACACTATATTGTACCCAGATACTAATGTTGTTTTCATGTCGTAATGCATAGAGCCAAGACGATTAAGAACGTAGTCACTGTAAATGAAGAATTGACAGCGGAAGAATGGAAACGTAGGTATGAGAGAGAGAAAGAGAAAGTTTTGAGACTACGAGGAAAGTTGGAGAAAGCTGAGGAGGAGTTGGAGAGATGGAGAAAGGGCGAAACTGTATCGGCAGATGAGCAAGTTTCTCTGAAGGAAGAATCTGCGGCACCGACTCCAAGTGAATCAAGTATAGCATCTCATACTACAAGCATTTATTTAATTTTACTGAAGAGTAAACTTGTAAACTTATTATGTTCTCAATTTTACTTGTAGCAACTACATTACTTCAACCTGCGCCTCCACCTGCTGCTGCCAATAAGACCATGATGATGACAAGCTCTTTAAGCTCCGACGAGAGAATTCGCTTGGAACAAGAACGTGAAAGACTGTACCTACAGCTGGACGAAAAAGACGAAGAAATTACCCAACAATGTCAACTGGTGGAGAAACTCAAGGAACAGTTGATGGAACAAGAAGAGCTAATTTCCACATCTCGCCGAGACTACGAGAAGTTGCAACAGGAAATGGCTAGAATACAGGCAGAAAACGAAGCTGCGAAAGACGAAGTCAAGGAAGTTCTTCAGGCGTTGGAAGAGCTGGCTTTGAACTACGATCAGAAAGCTTCTGAGGCTGATGCTAAGGCTCGAGAGTTTGAAGTTATCAATGAGGAGCTACAGCAAAAACAGGTATGCAATGGATTGCTGTAACTTATTACTATTATTGTTTCATAATGTGCAAAAGAAAGTTATGATGGGCCTATCTAACATTTTGCTATTTGAAATTTCAGCAACAACTCAGCGCTACTGTAAATGACATGCAGCAACTTAAAGAAATATCAACTCATCAGCGGAAGAAAACCAATGAAATGCTTGCCAGCCTCCTGCAAGATCTCAATGAAATTGGACAAGCAATAGGCAGTCCCATAGTTGAGAACATTAAACTCGGAGAAAAGGTTGAGGAAGAGTTCACCGCTGCAAGATTGATGGTAGCAAAGGCAAAAGCCGAAGTCAAGAATTTGGTGCACAGATGTCAGACTCTGGAAACATCCCAGATGGATTGCAATAAAAAGGTACGCTTTAAACCCATAAAAGCATGTAATAAAGCATGCATATTTTTGTTAGCGTTTAGTCTAGTCTATGAAATGTTTTAAAACATTTTGAAACTTATCACCTGCTTTACTTTTAGATGGATGAGTATGAAAAGTCGTTAGGAGAATGCAGACTTAAAATTGCGCAAACGGAAGCAAAAATGAATGCTTTACAAGAAACCGCAAAGGATGTGGAGAGTCGCAAACGAGCGCTTGAAGAACAAGTTGATGCGCTGAACCATGAATGCTCAAAACTGCGGGCTCAAGAACAAGTTCAGTCTCTTGGTCCCAGTAAAGTGGACACTTCCGTGCAAGAGGCCTTGCAAAGCCAGTTGGAGGAAAATCGCGTGCAGCACCAAAAGCAGGTGCAAGCCTTGCGAGATGAAATCGATTCCAAGCAGAATTTGGTTGACCAACTACGAGAGTAAGAAAACAAATATATCAAATACTTCTTTCCCTTCCATCATTCTACCTTTGCCTCGGTATGCATACAAGTTGATTAACATTTTGTCATTTAATCCAATTTAGCACGAATCAAAAACTTGCCTGTCAGCAACAGCAGTTGAAAGAGGATTATGAAAGGCTCAAGGTTGAAGAGACGGACAGGAGCCAGAAGCTTCAACAGCTTGTGTAAGTCTTGTTGTCGGATTTGATAAGAATTTAAAAAAAATTATAATTGCAGCATTGTTTTTAATATCTTTCTCGTATTTGTTTAGTCTCGCACAAGAGAAAAGGGAGCAAGCCCGAAAAGACCTCAATGGCCTGCAGGAGACTGTATCCAAAGAACTTCAAACACTTCTTAACCTTAGGAAAATGTTTGTAAATGACCTACAGAATCGTATGCGTAAGGTAAGGTCAAATCCAATATCCAACTCTAATTTGGGATTCCAGTGATGCAGTATTAGTATTTAAGCATGGCTTTATCACTTAATAGAGTGTTGGAGTCGATAGTGCCGCCATGGACTCTTCTGAAGATGTCAGTGGATCTTTGGCCCAAAAACAAAAGATCTCATTTTTGGAGACAAACCTAGAACAACTTACCAAGGTACACAAGCAGTTGGTGCGAGACAATGCAGATCTGAGATGCGAACTTCCAAAGTTGGAAAAACGACTCAGGGCGACAATGGAAAGGGTGAAAGCCTTGGAAGCGGCTCTCAGGGAAGCCAAAGAAGGAGCAATGAGGGATAGGAAGCGTTACCAATATGAAGTCGACAGAATCAAAGAAGCTGTCAGACAAAAGAACCTAGCCAGAAGAAGTCATGCTGCTCAGATCGGTAAGCAGCCATATCAATGCTTTCTCTCCTAACTACGTTACTTTCACTGTTTGTGAAAAATACTAATTAACTAATTATCATATCATGTAAATAACATGTGTCAATATTTCTTTGCAGCAAAACCTATTCGTGCTGGTCAGCAACACTTTCAAGCTGGTATTCGCGGCGGCGGCAGTGTAGCGTATAAAAATGGAGAGAAGCAAAAAGGTAAGCGGATATAATTATTTATTTCACTTACATATAATAATAAAAACTCTTACAGTTTCAATAATGTTTTGCTTTTTGATTTTACAGATGACGGGGATCATTGATACATTTCTTGTCGTGTAAAAATAAAAGTTACGGAATAGTTACCACTTGGGGTATTTATATGGCGTGTATGTACATGTATGCAGCTTTCACATTTGGTGCAGTGAATATTTCTGTTGTTGACCCACGTCGGTGATGCCAATTAAAACTTCTAAAATGATTGTGTACGATTATGACCTTAAATTCTATAATTCTGCGACTTCTAAACTTCAATTACCTCTAATAATTGCGTTGATGACAGAGGAAGCAAAGATTTATAGTGGAAACACATTTTGCATTTTTTAGGATAAAAACATTGTTACATCTATGAGAACAGTTCTGACTCTATTTATATAGCAAAACATTATTTATATGCTTGACTCCATTATTAAGCATATTATTATGATATCTATGTAAAATTACTACTCTATAAAACGCTTAAACTACTTCTAGTTAGATATTTGCAACATATTGATATTTGGGAATAGACACCATATATAATACTATTATCCTTGGACTTTGGATCTTTGGGTGACTTTTACTTCTTGAATTGTCATACTCGCTGAAAATGTTTCCAAAATAATTTGCGATATATAGCTGCTGAACATTTTCATGCTTTTCAATTGCAACCATCATCATCGCCAAAGACGTGGGTCAGCATGCGTGCCTCGTAAAAAATATAAAGCGTTGCGGTTTGGATTTTACTTTTAGCGTTGTATCTTCATAAAAAATATTTGGTGGGTTATGGGGTATGCAATCAACAATGCTATCATGATAATGATGATAAATAAATAATGAATATTATTGTTTTTGACTGCTGAAAATAAGTAATAAATAATTTTTTAAAACAGTTCCAGCTACAAGCATAAAAAATTCTTCAGTACATATTTACATTCAACATTCAATTTGGTTTCTTTATAGAATTAGAAATTAAACAGTAAAACATATTATTGTATATATTACAACATTGTGAAACATACAGCAGAGAAACGAGTGCATTCAATCTATAGAATAAATAGATTAACTTAATACATATATAAAATATATATTTTCGATGCAGTGCGCACTTATCTATTAAAAATAATATGGGTGGATGCTTCTCTGATTAGTTTTCTGATGCTGTTTGTCTGTAACTGTATTTTTTTTTGTTTTTTAACACTGGATACCGTAAAACTAAAAATAAAATGATTACAAAGCCTACAACCGCGCTCTGTGCTTTACTTTTCACAAAAGAACAAAGAACAACCATTAAATAATTTTAAAAAATTGATAAGCAATATAATAGTCATTGCTAATAAGAGATGAAATGATATTTGTAGCGATTAAGATAGCAGGTAAGAATGAACGTTGCATACTGATATTTGATGAGTAAGTTAATGTTTGGAGGTATGAAAAAACATTTTGTAGTCTTTGATTTTCGGAACAGGGAAACACATTCTAGAGTTTGTGTTGAAAATGTGAAGATAATGTAATGCTAACAGAATCGATCTTTTAGTATATAAATGTACGCTTTTTAAAAAACGTGCGTACGATCACAGTTTGTAAAACAAAAGTTTAAAACAGAAAATATTTGTACAATCTGGCATTCTATTTATGCGGTTGAAAACTTGCCAATAAAAATAACGCTGATGAAGAAATCTTTGAGTTTTGTTCCGGATTTGTTTGTCCAATACCGTCAATCATTACTAAGTTTGTAAGTCCATCTTTTTCAAATCTTACTTGTCGAGCCGTCGGCAATACTTGCATACATAGGTGATAGGATTTCAAAAAATGGGACGCAGTTAAACACACAAAGATAACTCATTAATGTATTTCGTGTTTTCGTGGAAGCAGAAAGTCTAATCGAACAGCAAATTTTAAATCAGAAATTCATATGAATGATCTGTTTCATCTTGAATAATTTTATTCTTCATGCGGGTTATAGATAATTCACAAAATTAATCTTTAATCAACATCAGCGTCAGATCATAATACATTCTCTATCACCATTTTTGAAAATATAAGAATTACAGCTAATCTGATGGGATTCAAATTGAATCATTCAACATTATACATGGTACAACAAGCCATTAAATAAAATTACAAAATCACAATTTTAAAGAAACGATACAAATTCAGTTGGAATGTCTTTATTTATGTATTTAGGCTTACACAAACGATAATTCGGATAATACCAAGTATTATTTTAAAGCTGCCATTATATTCAAATCATTTCAAATGATCAGTAATACAAATTATTATCTAAATGTTATTTAAATTTAAAATCAAATATTATCTTCTTATGCGGGTTTTATAATGACTTTTTAATATAGGGATTTTTCCCATTCTTTTTCTGTCCTATTTTGGATCTATTGTACTCTTTCTAATTAAATTAAATGACTGGTATGAACTCATCAGCGCTTCCGTACGGTTCCACAGAGATTCATCATCCAATGATCCCTTATCAGTAATGGATTCTTCGAATTCGTTATCACGCTCTATTTTAGGACTACTGCTACTACTCTTTGGAACATCAAAAGATAAAAATTCATCTACACTTTTGCTATTAGTTTTATTGTCAACGGATTGAATCTCCTCTGACGACATCACAGGATTGACACCACTGCCTGCACTATATTCAGAGACAAGTGGAAAATTAACTACATTATTGGAGGATGTTGATGGCTTTTCATTTGATTGAGTTACTGTGACAGGCTCCTCCTCTTCCTCCTCTTCCTGGTGTTCTTTTTGTTTATCGACCTCTGCATCCCCTTTTGTACACGTCGGTACTACTATTTCGACGGGAGGGCTTACGTGGAAATCGCAACTGTCAGTTTCAATGTCACTCACTTCAGAATTGCTTGCAACACAACTGAAGTGAGGGTCACCACCAATTCCAATGCCGACATTCATGGTTGAGGTGATCTGCGACTGGCCACTTTTTGACGATATCTCACCAACTTTTTGGGATCTAATTTGGCTTTCAATTGGAATCTGGGAGGGTACATTTACGTTCCCATACAAATTGTTCCCACCACCACCGCTATCAAATAGCTGAATTCTATCAAAACTTCGAGTTCTTCTAACCGCAGCACTACGTGTGGTTGTACGATTACCAAAATACATACTTATTTTTCTGTCTAGCAAGCGAAGTTGGTTGGCTTGTAAGGAGTCGTCTGGAATAAAATGAGTTTCGTCATTATGATGATGATAAAGATGGCTTTCACCACCACCTACAAATGTGCTATTTGATGGAATCGAAACTGCAAAATCGGAAGGCGTACTGTGTCGGTTTTTAATATGAGGTGGTTTTGGGGCATTAGGAGATACCCCATCTGGAAACTGGTCAGGAAGGGTAACCTGCCCAATTCGTCGCCTTCTACTTTTATTTTGGTCACTTGAATTCGAAACTACAGAAGATTCTATATCTGAATGGTACGATCTACTAAGGCAAGCTGTGGAAACTCTTCGTCCGCAGTCGGAATCCGCATCCATTGAGTTTACCAGCCAAGAAGGGTCAATTTCATCTGCTGCAGTTACAACGCCTTTCTTCCAACCTGCGAGAAACTTCTCTTGAGCACGACCTCGGTACACGTCACCTACTGCAACGGAGTTGTTCGTGGCGTAATCAAGGGTGGCTTCTGAGTTGCTTAGATTACTCTGTGGACACAAATATATGACTTTTAGCCACGTGAAAAACTTTATGGACATTATAAGGCAGTTTGACTCACGCGGATGACAAACCTGAATTTTGTCGTCAGATACACGTTGCAAATCGTTAAGACCTTGGTCTAAGCTGATGCTGTTCTCTGAACGGAAAAGGAGTCGATCACTTTCCTCCGTGATTTCTTCGGCCATTTCCAAAGAATCATCGTCAATTTGATCCCACCTGAAACAATGCATGACAGTTGATTCAAATCGTTTTTCATTGCATATGTTTTTATCCGAGATTTTAATATTTTGCTCTTACCCCTTGATAGCCAGTCTGCCATGTATGAGTGACGCCAGATTTGGCAAAGTAGCCCGCAGATCCTGAGTAACCAGTCCACAGTACCAGCGAACCTGGGCAATATTTTTATTTAACAAGTAGGCACCATAAATTGAAAAAATATCAGGTTTCCCCTTAAAGTACAAAGGGAATTCACGCTCGCGTTCGGGAATGTTTGCGGTGATATGATCAAGAATTCTCGATCGAGATCCAAAATGTCTTATTGGGTAGCGTAGTGGGATTCCAAGGAAGAAGCAGAGCATGGAAACGAGATGAGCTGTATAGCCTAATGCTACAGATGCCTGACCACCGCCTTCATATCCTTGATAATCTGACTCGGGGAGTTGAACTCCATTGATGGAGTATCTTTTGACACTGTCAATCTGAAAGGGAAATATTGAACGATTTATAAACTTGTTTTGCAACACCAAACCTTTAATTGTGCATTATTTTTCAGTACAAAAACCCACCATTGTCAAAGGGTATATCACTGAAAGTTCAGAAATAAGCTGCTTCTTCCTCATGAAAACATCAGATCTCAGTTGCGACAAGCGATTTCTCTTATCAATTAAAGTGAGCTTGTACTGCTGGAGACGCCTCCTTTCACTATTCAGACCATCAATTCTCTGCAATAATTCTCGATTCATTTCGTCCAATCCCAATCTCTCTTTCTTCATTCGTTGCAATCTCCCTTCTGCTCGCCCTTTCTCCTCGGATAACGATAGCACCTTAAATTTCACCTCTTCAATCTTTTTCTTGAGCTCAAGTTGCGCTTTCTTGGACCCCGGCCGGATCTTTCTTCCACGACTAGATAATATAACTCTTCGTTCATTTGGAGGCACGGAACTATTTGCAGCCTCTGAAAAGGCGAGAATCTCACATTCCGATTTTAGCTCTATTGCCAATTGCACCTGAAAATGAAATGACGACCAAAAGTTTCAATTTCATTCCCAAATCTTATACGGAACTCTATGCTCATGTTAGTGAAAATGAAACCCACCTCCTCAATAATAGCCCTCTGCTTTCTATGCAAAGAAGCTAACAATTTGCATCTATACGATGGCCTGCATTCCCCCAGCGTTTTTGAGATCACTAAATATCTTGTTAATGAGGTTGGCCTAGGTTTTATACAGGATTCCGCTGTAAACACTCCGAAAGGTGTTCTGAACAATATAACATTGTTCTCGAACATTTCAGAGCTCCAGTCATTTTGGGAGCCGAGACGTTGCAAGCCTTCAAAGTAAACTCCCCATGTGAGCACAACCTCACAGTTGTCATCATCACTTGATTTTGACCAAATTCGTACGGTGCACCCTTTCGCAGAAAACTTAATTCCGGAGTAGTAGGCATGCTCTGGCTCTATTTCTTTCCACTGATTAACCCTTTGTCCTGCTTTCTTTACAATTCTTTCACTGGTGAAGAAAGGCGCTGACAACGGGGTAACGTGCAACGTAAAGAATAGCTCAGCGTTTTCAGGTGCGTTCAAGTTTACACCAACTAGTTGGACAAGATTCCTCAACCGGACCTGTATATATTCCCATTAAGATGACCATTAGCAGATATCAGATGAGTAATTTGAGGTTATCAGAGAGACGATTTGAATTACCTGTTGTGATTTCAAAGGCAACCAGTCTTCATGACGAGGATCCGATCGCTGATAAAGTAAAAAGGACATGGCATAGCGTAGTTTTCTCTTGCTTCACTCAAACAGTTAGTAATGAACTCCTTGAAATGAGAGGGTCAAACTTGGGCATGGCTGCATCAACTACTCCAACACACCTTAAATGACTTACTAGACGAGCGCAACGCAGAACTTCATTAAGTTCAATACTCAGACGAGGCGAATTATCTTATTGCCCCCTCACCAAGCATTTTTTTTAGACAACTGCATTCTATCTTGACCCGTCTCACATGACAATATCAACTTTCTTCAACTCTCTCAGTGTAATTTTGCCGATCCTGGTAACATCAGTATCTCCTCTTGCTGCTTTCTCCTCAACTTTCTCCAAAAACTTTCTCGACTTATTTGTCACTTTTATTTAAATACAAAGTTACTGTTTCACAGAACAAATGATTCCTTAAAACAAAGCATTAGGGACCTCGCCTGCCAGTTAATTCTAGATATCTTTGCAAATGAATCATGCACTAAATTAATGATTTACTGGGGATTTGTGAATCTACAAGGATCAAGTAGGGTCAGACCGTGCTTCCTCTGTTTCACGTCTGTCGCTGTTACTGGCGTCGTCTTCGTCAACGAAGATGAGCTCAGTGATGCAACGCATGTGTTTTATGAATGTGTTTGCAGAGATTTGTTTCTCAGCTTATTTACTGGACGATAGACAGGTAAAAAGAGTAAACATGAAGTAGCTCTCCAGCAGAGAAGAGTGGAGAATGATCTTAAAGAAATATCTAGTAGCTCTCAAAATTTGAGAGGGCAGATCAGCAAAAATCATCACAGATCACAGATCTGATATTTTGATGCTCTCTTTGTAATTTTATCCTTATTCGCATATACCCTTTTTGCAGCGCATAGCGCAGCGTCGTAGTAAATCAACCTAAATTATTATTTTTCCTCCTCTACCAAATCTTTTTATTAATGATGTTATCTTTTTCATAGAGAATTATACGATGCCTCCTCAGGCCCCAGCTGATACAGCATATCATCAAGTTGTGTGAACATTTAAAATCTGGTGCACATCTAAAGGATTGGCGCAGTCGTATGCTAAAAAATAACATTTTGTACAAAAAGTACTTTTCTGTATGAAAGCTCTTTTCCGAGCAGTAGTAGTAGAAAGATGATGACAGTAGTCCTCTTTTTTCATGTCTTCAATTTCGCATGACGTGGCAGCTATACCTTTACACTGACACGACGTAGTAGTTAACTTTCAAGTTAACTTTTATCTGGTCAAGCTGGTAGGTATTAAGAGCTCAAGATACACAGTAAATGGCAATGTGCTATACTGTTCCGTGTAAAAAAAAAGAATATACACGTTGCATATTATATTGTCTTACTCATTCTCATTTTTCTTTCGAACAATAACATTAATGCGATACATCCAATCTGAAAACTAAAACCCCAAAAAATATTCTACACAGCCCCTCTCCAATTCCATCTCGCCTTCCTCCTCATATTTAAACAGTCGGTATATATTCCTCCACTCCTGCAAACCTAAACGAGTTAAATTTGATGCTCAACAAGGTGGTATAGTATACGTGTGCATTTCGTAATAGACTAGATAGGTGAATGATCAAATCAAGTGCGTATGTGTCGTGTACAATGTAGTGTTTCCCACTGTTCATACAAAACAGTTAAGCATTCTCCTTTTAACCCTTTTCCTCATAAACCCTTTCATCTAGCATTCCTATACACACTTGATTTTCTTCATGGCTGATGTGGCAAAGAAATAATTTACTGCATAATATTTTTCATATGACAACATTTTTAGTAGACAACCCCTTCATACACGTCCACAAAATGCATACATGATGATAGGAATTTTGTGTGTAAAAAAACGTAAAATACCAACCAGCCAACCTCACACATTATTACACACCAATGATACGAGTCAAGTTAAGCTCTTCATGCTCTAAAATTCTCTGTGCTTTCGCAATCCCTTTCATTGTTTGAACACTGAACACACACGAAGACAGACAGACTTTTCGAAAAGAAAAAAAGGCCGAATGTGAGCAAGGTATAGAGAAAATTTTAACACAAGAAGTAGTAGTACAGCTTTTTAGACGGCTACTCTTCTGCTACATCATCATCATCATCATCAAAATTCCCTTTTCTACTACTTCTGCTGCCTGTTCTCTTGTCACCACCACTACTACTCCAACTACTCCAAGAAAAAATATCCAATATAATAACTACAGCACCATAAAGGGATCATATAATCATCCTCAATCAGCAGCAGCAGCAGCAACAGCTAATAACAATACTACGAAGAAGAAAAAATACAATCACACATAACCCATAACTGCAACCTTTTTCGCTAATTTTTATAATTTTTTATTACTTCACACACACTAAATTTATTTAGGGCTAAGGGCTGCTGGCTGATTGAACGGAACCGTGCTTTTTTTAAAGAGCGGAAGAAAAACTATAATTTTCGGGAAAAACGCATCTCTTCTCTGGCAAGTAGGATTTCTAGACTTTTTTTGTGAGGAAAGGACGGAGAAAGCAGAGAGGAGAAGTATAAACAAAAGCACACACACGTACATGAGCAGTTAATGACGGAAGGAAAAGTGTAAAAAATAAAGTTAATTATTTAAAGATAATTTTTACTGTAGGGAGAAGGATAGGGAGCGGATTAGCTGTAAAAAGACAAACTGTTTGTATACAACCAAAACCAAACCACCCTCAAAAGTAAACCCACCTCCCCCCGAGAGGAACAAGATCATAATTTTTAACGGTAGGAGTAACGGTTTTCCTTTTTGTTCGTGTGACATTTCAAGAGTAGAAGCTTGCTGAAGTAAAGTAGGGAAGAGAAGTGAATATTTAAGCGAGTACAACAAGTCAAGATGGGTAACGTTTTCGCAAGTCTTTTCAAAGGCCTTTTTGGCAAGAAGGAAATGCGTATTTTGATGGTGGGGTTGGATGCTGCTGGAAAGACCACAATTCTCTACAAACTTAAATTGGGAGAAATTGTGACTACAATTCCTACTATCGGTGAGTGTCCATTACTTTATAAGCTATTTAGCCGATACTGTTCGAAAAGCTGTATCGCATCATGTGTGGTCTGTGTATGTGTTTTATTATGGAAAATTAAATGGGGATGGCGTTAGCAAGTCAATCAGATGATATTTGGTGGTGACACATGTCATCAGCTGTTGAAGCCACATATAAATATTGTTGACGTACGGCTGGTGAATGGGGACAGTGTCCAGATTTGGGGGTCATTATGGCTTGAGCATGTGGTATCTGCATTTTGCAATGTTAAGTTTGTTGCTAATCTCTTATTCGTATGTTTTCATTTACAGGATTCAACGTGGAAACGGTCGAATACAAGAACATTAGCTTCACTGTTTGGGATGTCGGTGGCCAGGATAAGATCAGACCATTGTGGAGACACTACTTCCAAAACACACAGGTACGGGAGCATTATGTTTTGAGTCACAATTTACGAATTATCAAAAGCGTTTTTTAACATTAATGATGATTAATCTTATCACCATCTTTCGACTGTATAAAATGATGCTGATAACCCTTTTTACCTGAATGATGTTGCATAAAAATAGGCACCGGAAGGAGTGACGTGTGACGTGTTATTATGAATCATTGTCACATTGTCAAGTGAGGATATCTTATAATACGTGTGTTTGAATTGTTTGTTAACAGGGGCTGATATTTGTAGTGGATTCCAACGACAGAGAGCGTATTGGCGAGGCACGAGAAGAACTTATGAGAATGTTAGCTGAAGATGAACTTCGTGATGCAGTGCTTCTTATATTCGCTAACAAACAAGTATGAAAGAATTTATTTTGCAGTATTATTCAATTATTGTAATTATCTTGCATGAAATGCGATTCACAGCGCAAGGTTTCTCTTAACAAGAGCTTTGATTACTCTAACAATTGGTTTAACGTTTCTAATTAGGACCTGCCAAATGCCATGAACGCGGCTGAAATTACAGACAAGCTCGGATTACATTCTTTAAGAAATAGGAACTGGTACATCCAAGCCACGTGTGCCACCTCAGGTGACGGACTTTATGAGGGATTGGATTGGCTTTCCAACCAGCTCAAAAATGCGAACCGTTAACCAAACAGACTCTAAATTTTTCAGGGCGTTGATTTCATGTTTCCATTCTATATATGTATGTAATAATATTGAATATATAAATAATTCTTCACACAGCAGTTTTACTTGATATATGATCTAATTATATAATTATTGTAATAATAACGGGATTGTAAAAGCTGCATTTTCCTGGAAAAAGAAGGCTTATCATTTATTATGCGTAGGTGTATTCCATCTGACTGTAAAATAAGAATAATTCAATTTACAAATAAATTGTGTGCAAATGGTATTTATTTAATTTATAACAAAATTCGTGTCCTCTTTTCTTTCTACATTTGCAATGACGCTTCTTGGACGCAGCCTTAGCCTGCTGAATCATCAGCACGTAATTTCTCAATATTACGCGCATTGGCATTATTTTGTTCCTTCGGCCTTAGTAATTTATTTAATGCGTCTGCTTCTAATGTACTAGTATAAACACATGATGGAGTTGCGCTATAATATATTGTCACTTTCCTTTCCCTTCCTCATAATATGCGTATATGCCGGCATGAGACGCACTAATGAGGTTATTATGACTCACACAATAATGTGCCATTAAATAGCAAATCTGGATATCTGGGACTGCATGACAGCATTACGATAATTAAGAATGTAATATTATGCAATTAACAATTAAAACCTGTGCTGGACCAGCTTTTTAATATTATATATCTCAAATAGTGTATGCAAGTTTATTCAAACAACATTACAGTTACACGAGTACGCGTTAATTTTTACACAGCAGATACCGGGTAGAGTTTAAATTATGCGCAAATTTGTTGGACGCCCTATCGCCCAACACCGACTTGGTTAAATCCAAACTCTGCCAATCTATTTTTTACTTAATATTATAACTTATAATATTACTTTTATAATCTAGATATATATTTATATTATAATATACTTCATTTATTTATTTAAGAGTCGTAAATAGTATTGACCTAAAACAATAGGCACTTGTAAAAACGAATAATATAATTATTTATATATCTTTATTATTATTATTATTCTGAACCTGTCGTAGTCATATTCAAGGAATACAATATACTCCATAAGCCTTCTGATTTTTCTGCAAAAATTAAAAAGAAACGTTTTTATTACAAGATTTACTCACAATATTTCATCATCGTAAAAAGTCAAGACGTTAATGTGACAGTCACTCATAAACAATTCTGCAACTTACCTTTTTTGATCTGTTTCCTTTTACAAAAGTCTTCTACTTGCTTCCAGACGATGGGCAACATATTTTGATTAGGGAGGTCTAATAATGGTAACAACTTTTTCACTCTGTCATCCTCCCAATTACTAGCATCCGGATTCCACGTAAGCCTGCAAATTGCTTCAGTTAATGCGCGAGCAGTTACGTCTTCTCTCACGTCCCATGAGTGTTCCTGAAATTGACAATTTGAAACCAGTATGCATTAATATTACACTCACAAGTTACCAATAATTCATATTCATGATTTATTATGTTTCTACACAAACAACTTACTTGGAAAATCTGTCCTATTTCATCTGGTGATTCAGAGCTTACTTTAGGATCTAGCACCTTTACCATTTGTTCAGCTAACGAATCAGGATTTCTCTCTTGCAGCCAGGGTATCTCCTAAAATGCAAATTACAAGACTCTATTAATACTGAGATTCGATTTGCCCTCAATGTCAATCGGCAATATTCTTCATGTTTCACTCACGTCTAATGGTATCACATTTTTCTTTTCAGTTTTCTTAAATGAGGTCTGAACGTTTTCTTCATTGTTTCTTAACTTGAGCAGATTAAGAGAATTCACAGCTAAATCTCGCCACGCTGAGCCTTCGTCCTCTTCATTTTGGATCAATTGGTTACCAACTTGTACTAACCAATCCAAATTATTCTCTTCTGAGAATATTTCCACTAAAAACTGAGCTAGATACGTTGTCGCCTGTGAAAAATTTAAGATAACATGATGCGATTAAAATTACTGATATTTGTAAGTCTAACCAAAGTAATAAATAATAATACGGAACATGAAGAAAATTTACCATAGGCGAATCTATCAAAATGTCGGGTAGTTCCTCCATGACGCCCTGCGCCATTACTTTCACTACCTACGAAAGAGAACATGAACAAAAATCAGAATCGTCACATAATAATTCCAAATGTAAATATTATAATAATGATGAAATCTTAATGCAAGTGGACTTACTGCATCTTTCGATATTTCCTTATTTCTAATTAATAATCGCACTAGACTTCCAGCACATTTTTGTTCTACTTCTTTGGACATTTCAGCTACTTGTCTTGAAATTTCTTCAATAAAATCGTTTATTTTCTGACCTGTAGATAAATTATGCACGCATCCTCATTAAAATTTGAATTTGTTCCTAGTACACAGTACTAAATATTATTCTTCATGGATTTTTAATATAATATATTTGGTACGCCGGTACGCGTCTTTACCTGGAAAACGATTCTTGATCCAGTGCAATGTGTCATCAAACTTTTTACTCGCTAAGTATTCTTGGAAGATATTTTTAACGCTTTCATTGGTATCAGCAGTAAATTCTGGGTTGTCTTTTGGAGATACGGGTCTTGAATTTTCCGCTGATGAACTCATGGAAGGAGGGGGAGAAGTCGCTGAGTGAAGGGAAGAGGGGCCACCTCCATGCGGTGGAAACATGGGTGGCATATGATCTCGATCTCGATCACGATCTCGATAACCACCCGAATCTTGCGACGAATTAGACATGCCCTTATTTGAAGATCTATTGTCTTCTAACTGGCCTAAGGTGTGGTACCTATTTTGTAATCTTGGGGGTAGATTAGGTGGCATACTAGGACCCTTCATCTGAGATGAACCCACTGGATTCGACTGATTTCTCTGCCAACTAAACCCACTGCCACTAGGTGGTCCAAATACAGGTACCCCACTTCCCGGTGGTTCCACTTTCTTGGGACCGGTCTGGAATCTACTAGCTTTTGGCATTGACGTCCATTCACTCTTCTTTTGCATACCACTTGGAAGCCTTGAATTTCCACCGGATCTGTGATCTCTATCACCGCCACCTCCATAGGTATTGTTTTGAACGGGTGGAAGACTATTGATCTGTCTCTTTTCTTCTTGCTCTTGACGAATTGCATCGTTTCTAACTTCTTGAATTGTCTTTGGAGCATTGGTGTCCCTTCTGGGTTTCCAGTCATTCTCCCGAAGTTCCACCACGTCCAAAATCGCGAATCGGATCCTCGATGAAAACTTTTTGTTTTCAGAGAGCTCCTTCAACTGGTTGAAAATTCTTGTCATCCATCTCTGCTCAGGAACAAATTTTGGCCTCTCCCCACGATTCGCAGCGTCTTCCAAAGTTTTTAGCTGAGTGTCTAATTTCTGACCAACAGTAGTAAGCAACTTGCAAAGACATTCCAATTTTTCCTCGTCTGGGGCGTAGAGGAGTAGGTGAACACACTCAACCATAATCTTAGGTGTCAGCATTTGGAGTTTGTAAAGCTCTCCGATGAACCTCACATTGCCAAGCGATCTTCTTCTGTTCATAAACCTCTTCTCCTCCAAGTCTACCTTCAGCTGCTCACGAGTTTCATCGTCGGTGGCATTTGCAAGTTTCTGTTCCACCTCCTTGATATCAGCTTCATCAGCGCTGCTTTTCTGGAATTCCTTTTGACACTGATCAAGGATTTGTTTCCTGAACTTCTTTGAGGTTTCCAGAGATGTCTTACAGATGGTGTGGACCATCCTAGCATATGCTGTTGAGAACGAAGGCTCATCAATGGCTTTTTCGAAGACAACACTGATAACGCTTGAGATACGCTCATCTTTATCCTCTAGGGGGAGTTCCATGAACTTCGAGACCAGCTTTTCGAAGTTGTCGGGAGTGAGTTTGTTAAGAATACCACGAGTTTTCTTAACAATGGAATCAATCGCGTTGGACTCATCGTCTGCAGTTTGGTCGGAATTGTCTGGTCTCTTAAGTGTATTAGGCTTCCATGCGTTTTCAGCCTTGTGAAGCTTTACTTCTTCTCTGGTGAGAGTAAGCTGGACCTTTGGTGGAGCACGATTTGGTGGGGGTGGTGGTACAACCATTCCCCAGTTTCCTAGTCCCATACCACCCATTCGAATGTGCTGCATATTCTGATGTTGCATCAAAGGCTTATTTCCCAATCCACCCATTCCTCGTCCTCCACGATAGTCTCGTCCACCTGGTGAGTTCTTACCCATTGGCGGGCCGCCGTGGGATTTGATATGATTACCGACATTATTGTCTCTGGCTAAATCTGGAAGGCCTCGCTCTGCCACTTTGAACTCGTTGATTCCTTCGGTTTTGTTTCCAATGAGAAGTAGAAAATCTCTATCATACTTAATTTTCCCTTTCACTGAACCTGTGAGATCCTCTTGATCATCAGCACCAGTATCCGCCAGTAGGGAATCGTCCTCAGCATCTTCCTCATCCTCGATTTCTCCCTCTTCAAGAGGAATATGCCCATTGTGTTGGGTCTCCTCAATGACCTGCTCGGACTCTTCCACCTCAATCTCTTCGTCCTTTTCTAATTCCTCTTGTTTGACAGAACCGGACAGTTCGCTGTCAGCCCTGACCTCTGACTCTTGCACAGAATCTGAAATCTCTTCTACATCATTTTGCCTGGCTGGCTCAGTCACTTCAGGCTCAATTATCTCCTCAGACACAGCACCATCTTCGGATGGCTCTTTTTCCTCTGCAGTTTCTTCTTCAGCATACTTTTCAATTGGGGGCTGAAGGGGAGGGGATGAAAGGGGTTCTTTTTGTCGAGGAGTTGCATAGTGGTCCATTGGCGTAGGGGAAATCGACACTAGACTTGCATCCTGTCAAGAAAGACATTTCTCATCTTACCCTTCTACAACATAATACTACCTTTCTCATAGTAAACCATAAAACATGCAGTTTTTTTCTTACCTTAGAATCATCGGAAGATGTATTGGCGACAGGTGTATTTGCGACTAGCTGTTTGTTAGGTTCCGGGCTTGGGGATTTCTCCTTGGGTGGAGTGGAAGGTACTGGGGTCGACGCTGCCACTTCTACAGGCTCCACCGGCTGAGGCGTTTCAGCTGTGGGTGGCACACTGTTGCTGCTGCTTGTGTTATTACTACTATTCGCGTTTGCAGTACTACTACCCGTGCTAGTAGTTGAGCTGGATCTCGCTGCAAAATTACACACAAAACAAAAGGGGGAAAGTGAGAAAACCAGATTACAACAACCACCTTAAAAAATCCCTAACGCTAAATCCCATTCAAAATCTTACTACATAGATATTTTTCTGAATTAACATATAACTACACAATGTCAATGCAATGCACACATTCATATCAGGGCTTATGATGAGCTTTTTGAATCTTATTTTTTATTACCTCTACTACGCTTTCTACTCCCTCTATTATTTCCGAAATTTCGCTTCTTGTGGCGACCCATGATTAAAAACGCTAGAGTCAGTACTGAAATCACTTTTCCAAAGTTCTGTGTAAACCACAGTGATTTTTAAAACAATTATCAAACTCCTCTCCTTTTTTCTTCACTAATTACATTAAAATTGCACTAAATACTTTTTTACGCCCTTGGCTCAATTATCAGGATCGGTAGTGAAAACGAGAAAAATCGCAATCTCATCTCATCTAACCTTAAAATAACGTAACGCTTATATATACTGCTCCTAGAAACTGTGGATTATCTATTCAACCCATTATATAACATTTTACATTGTACTATTATTGCTACTCCTTTTACATACATTGTGCTCCAATATATCAAAATATCATTGCACTCCAATGACTCGTTTTCAAAATACTGATCCACATTGTAGACGGAACGGAAGAAGAAAGTACTTTGCGCATAGAAATTGCTTCAGAACGGGAAAAATATTACATAGTTGATGTTGTTTCAGAACATCTCAGCTAAAAGAATCTCAGATTCTAAAGTAAAGTGTTATTATGATACAGCCATTCCTTCTCGCTACTGCTCTTCTGACACTCCTTCCTTCCTCTTCTCCCCAGTTTCTTCAATTAGACGTGTGTAGCGTAACACTTTACTACTACATTGGATTGAATATGACGATGATGACGAGGAGGCGAGTATACATGCTACTCCACAACAATGACAAGGAAGGAAAGGAATCTTATTTTTACTGCCTAAATAAAAGCGGAGGACGACGACGATACCGATATGATATGATAGGGAATAGGGAAGCAATTCCTTTCCCTTTCGGAAGAAGTTTCAGAAATAGTTTCGGAACGTGATCATCAACTTGAGCCGTCCGTCCGTCGCGTCGTAATATGTACTTTGCAGCAGCAGTATAGTAGTTGTTTAAGTATTTTCGAACTTATTGAGTGAAAATACAAAAGCATTACACTTTGACTATGCTATTATTATAGGTACGGAGTCTAGTCCTAGTCTGCAACTTTACTAATGAAATGAAGATGCACTGAAAACTGAACTTCCTTCTTGGTCGTGGCAAGGCAAGTGCAGTATGTGTTCGTGTTCGAGATGCGTGTTATCAAATGCAAGCATGTCACACTACTTGCCTTCTTTGCAGACGGTTGGTGTTACTACTTACTACTAGTAAGTATTTAAAAAAGATCAAACGGTCAATAGTGAGTGTAAATCGACTATTCATTGCTTCAGTGAGTAAAAACGCACCGTATTTACTCTAAGGCATTTCCTAATTATCAAGTTATGCAAACGATACATTTGGAAGCGAATAGACTGACGCCGTCGCCGTTCGTGATGCTGTATGCAAAAATACACTATTACCGAAACCAATACTAGAACTAGAACTTTTAGCGTAAAACCCTTTCTTCAGTCTGCCGGTTCCAATGATTGGACGGAAGCGAAGGCGGAAACTGGATGCGATATTTGCTTTCGCTGGCTTTCTTATGTACATGTAAGGTAAAGGAGGCACGATGACGAATAGTATATGACGATGGCTAAACTTAAAAGTCAAAAGTACAATTTCCCTTTTTGCGTCTTAGCTGTAAGTAAGCTATATTAAAAGTTTGCCTTGCTATATATGCACGTGTTTGCTTTTCGAACAATGCATCACTTTGAAATCGTTTCAGGAAGAGAATATCCTACTTCCTACTGTGTATTGGAACTAATCTTTCCAGAATTTAGTTTTGATTATAACCGTGTTATCCAAGGATGATGATACTACGCAAAATTAAAACTTTGTTATTCTGTATTCAGAACTTGGCAAGCTATTTAACTAATATTGACATTAAGAGGGACTTTTATTAGTCACTGTCACAAAACCTTCGGTAACCGCTAATATGATTATGATTATGACACAGCGTTTGTAGAAGTACATAATTTAGTACAACTTGGTAGATTTATCTGAAACTGGCGTTTCCCTTGAAGTTTTGTTTTAAGCGAAGCGGTTAAAAATGAAATCATTGTCATCATGAGACGCCTTACACCTTAATAAGACATTGTTTCAATGCCGGCGAATATAAATCCCTCATGTTTGGTTCAAAGGCAGCACAAAATGTGTATAATTCATGCATGTGATTATGCGATCTGCTATTCCATATATACTTGTATGCAAACGTATACAAAACGTTTTGCGCATGAGGCTTATGGCTTGTGCTATGCTTGTTAGATGTGTACAGTATTGCCCCTGCAATTACATATAAATACTTCAGTGCCTATCAGAATGCAACTCCAGTCGTCCAGTCCCCAAAATCCAATTAGAAATCAGTGACAAAATTATCATGAGTATGACATAGCACGCATCATGGACACGCATGACTTCTCTTAGGTCTTACGCAACGAGTAAAGTTATAAGTTATTCCACGGACGTCAAAGATCGCCGCATGTCGCATGAGATAACTAAACAAACACAAGCAAAGCTTGCAAACGTCTTTACGATTTATCGCAAAATATGAACAAAAAATGGAAACAAAACCGGATATAAAATCGTTTCCCTATTATTTCTGTCTTTTTCCTTAGAACAAGATGACAATTTGTAAAGATATTCAAGTTTCCTCTGCATTTCAATGTACAGTAATATAGTCCAGCCATTACAGATTCCAGTATAGCAACACAATGCATGAATGTATAATATGCAATTTGCGTCATCATACTTCTTGCGTTCATGCGTCATTAAAAATAAAAATATGGCATTTAAAATAAGAAAGCCTAAAGTCTACTCAGTCTACTGTACGTCGACCAGAGAGTGCAGTGCTGCAGTGCTTTACTTTCAGCTTTCTAACCATCCATATGTTCCATACAGCCCCAGCTGCTCCTCTTATTTTCAGAGAAGTCCCTAGCTAACTGACACACTGACAAGCTATATTCACCCTGCCCTGAGCGTCCTACACAAATTATCATGCCATTCATAAATCATTGCAAGTATCCTGCCCTCCTGCTCGGAAATGGCCCTCACGAATGAATAACTACAACTACTAAATATTTCGATGCGATTATCAATGAAACGGTGGTTTCAAACTATGCTACATGACCTATGTTCTATGCCTACTAAAAATATTTAGAAAATAGTAATAAAATAATTTGCCACTTACTATCATCGGAGGCCTGGGCGATTTTTTGGAAAAATTCAGCTCGAACGGCAGAGCTCTTCTTGCTGTCACTGGCTGCGACATTTGCACCCTCCTCCTTAGCTGAAGAAACAGTCTCATCTTTTTGTTTAGCATCCTGGCTCTCCTGGGCCGGTTGCGAATTCTGACTCTGTGAGTCTTGCTTATCCGCAGCAGTAGGCACCGTGCTCTGAGCTGAATCATTTGAAGAGGCACCTTTTGTAGACCCAGAGTCTGAACTTTGGTTGGAATTCTCAGATGAGGCAGCTGAGTTGGAATTATCTATGACATTCTGTCCAGTCTTTGGATCCACGATCTTGAGAATCTTCCTCTTTCGTTCCTGTCCCTGCTGCTCCTGGCGAGGAATCTGCTGGGGTTGAGGAGGCACAACGGACACACCAGTCTGCTGAGGATGAGAGTGCTGAGACTGGTGCTGCGCTGCCGAAATTCCAGTGACTACTCCCGTATGAGTGGGGGCAACAGGTGCTTGCTGCAACTGCTGAGCGTTTGCCACTGCTTGACCGGGGCCGTGCATTGAAGTGGCCATTCTATGCTGCTGTTGGATATTATAATGAGGGGCAACAGCTGCAGTGTACATCTGATGAGACTGAGTTGCTGCTGTAGCGGCTTGATAGTAAGCAGTGGGTTGTTGATTGTTGGCAGTAGGAAACGTGTACGTAGTGAAACGAGGAATAAACGCTTGAGTCTGCGTCAAAGGATGCAAAGGCATTCCAGGATTTGGGGTCAACGATACTGGGTAAGGGCTGATTTGTATATAGTTTTGAGGAACTCCGTGGGGGTTATGTTGATAATACATGTGTGGAGTGTGGTGACCCTGAGTGGAAACTTGTGGGTACCCTTGATGATGCTGGACTACTCCATGAGCTTGCTGCTGTTGTACTTGTTGGTTTTGAATCTGCTGAGGTTGCTGTTGTTGTTGCTGCTGCTGGGGTACATGTGTGGGTCGAACATTCATACCTTGAGCACGCATTGAGCCAGCTGCATTAGGCATTCTCGCTTGCCCCACATTAGGTGGTCCTTGTTGGATCCCTCCCCCATAGTTGGGATGCGGCTGGCGGTGATAATGTTGCTGCTGAGAATCATATCTTGCTTTCGGTCTATGCATTTTGATGATGAATATTGACTGCTATTTTATCACTTTAAAGATGAGTCTTGAATATTCGTTAATATGCTGCGTTTCTGTAGTTTCAACTTGTCTTCTTATCCTAACGAGATAGGTAGAAAAATACGAAATTGCTCATATGGTATCGTCTTCTTGTGACGCCTTTTCGTTGACTGATAGCTAATTCTTGGCTTATCGGTCTTTCCAAGGAGTTTTGAATACCACTTCAAAAGTAGCTAAGGCGGTGGTGTCTGTTGTAAGTTAAAGTTGTAGAGGTGACAGTGGAGGAGGTTATTGGAGAGTTGGGTAGCCCTGCCTGCCCCTGCTGAATCTGATGGTCGACGAGGTCAGCAACTTACTCACTTCTTCCCCTAACAACACAAGGCAAATTACTACTACTCTTCCGACTGCTACCATGGGGCACACAACAGCGTCTCCGATGGACTATCTCTGAGCCAAGTACAAATATACCCATCACAACAGCTGTCCTCAGAGAAGCCTGCTACTTTCAAGTGTTAGACAAAGCTTATCATTCATCTAAAGGATGTCTTCACGTATAAATGTAACAAGTTTTTTAACATACAAACGCACAGACTGTCTTCTAAAGTATTGCACAATATTTTTAATACAATATCAACAAGAAAAGACTAATCACCTACTATTGAATTTACAACCATACAAAAAAGGGTATAGGGGAACGACTTTCTAATAGAAAAACAAAACAAAAACAAAAATAAGGACAAAAATATACCGCTCACAATAAATATTTGACCTCAGGATCGATAGGTACAGAATAATGTTTACAAAACGCGTAATTTTACATCATTTGATGATTTACAAACTAAAAAAAAACTAATAGCGACCACAGTAGAGATGAAGTTATGTTCTGTTCACGATATCAGATGCAGTTTTTACAAAAATGATGAGGACGCCTATTGCATACAGTAGTACAGTGAAATGTCAAAGTCTTCTTTCCGTTTCACTCCTCCTCCCTTTTCCTGCAAGAAGCATAACAAAAAAGGAACACAAAATTATTAACATGTCTCTATTAAAAAATAAGTTTTCAGCCACCTCTTCTTCTCCCACAAAAATATGTAAAATAGCCAGACCATCACCATTCACATGAAACAGCTGCTACTGCTCTCCTACACTTTACATACATTTAAGTATCACGTTCCACCGTCCAACATCCAATTATTCATAACACAATGAACACTAAATTCGTGCGTCGCGCATAATAAACAATTAATGCATTAATAGCTTCAATTAGCCCAACCAAACAGTACGTATGAATGCATAATTGCAAATTTAAATTGATGAATAATTATCTTCATAATAAACTTACCAGTAATATTTCAGGGAGTTTACATCACACTAAAAAACTGCCTTTTGTTTTTTATGTCGCTGCTTCCTATTTCGCGCTTTCCGACAGAAAAGAATTCAAAACTTAAGCGTCTTTATCCTTCCACTAATTTATGTTTCTTTTCCATCAAAAATTTGATAAACAATGCCAATTAGGGTTTTGACACCTTTCTGCCTGTCGATTGTTGTCTTATTGTTTGGAAGCACTTTTGTACCTACTGTACTACGTTTTCACACTCTCTGTCCTCCTCAATCAGATGGGATCTTCAATTTCCACCTGAGCTGTGACCTATGGGTGGCTCTTTGTAGCCTACAAGCTAATGCCCGCCTCTTGTAATATTTACATTCACAAGTTACCAAAACAAATGCTTATCTTCTTTCAATCTAAACAATCTTTGCCCGCATGGTAAACAAACAGCTTGACTTGACAAGTGACAAATTTAACGGAGATTTTTGACTATTCGTGTTAACCGACGTCTTTTTGCAAACTTTAATTAACTATTTATTTAACAACAACAAAGATCAACCGGACAATTACAGTGTGAAACAACCTGTAACTTTATTCTTAACTTCCCACCGCAAATTCACAATACGGTTGTTCACCCCTTTGCGGCGTGTCAGTCTAACAAGTATATATAGTGTGTTTGTATATTTTGCGTGAGAGATTGTGAGATATCTTAATAATTTTTTTTTGTATTCTTTAACGAATATTATTAACTAATTATTACAACAATTATAATATGTAAATGTATTTGTCTTTTTTTCTTCTCTTGATATCAAAATGATTATTACTATGAATTGTTTTCCTCTTTTTTTGTCAGTCAGGCCAGACAGCTTTAATTGTTTTCGGTACTTTTATTATTATTATTTGTTACCTATCATTTTATATATTTTTTTCAGCACTGCTGCCGTGCTCTAATTTAACAATGCTGCACGTTACACATACACACACACTGTGTGCACTCCAGATTTTTTTTCTAGTTTTATTAATTATTACTCTTTTTTTGGCAGACAGATAGTTATTGTAGTATTTTCTTCTATAAGACCATTCAAACCGACTAATTTACTCACTGTTCATACAGTTTCTTTGATTTTTCACATAAATTATTAATTATTGTTCGATAGGCTTCAATCAAAAGATGATCTTTTTTTGGAAAGAGTTTTTATATATATTATATTAGTTTTTTAAATGTTTTACTCACACTTCTCCTCACACTAGTTTTTTTTTTCTATACAGAAAATGTTTTTTATGCATTACATACTTCAATCCAATTCATTCGTCAAAAAACGCAAAGAAGAGGGTAACTTTTAAGTACCGATGATGATGATGTCTCTCTGAGAGAGTGTGTGTTATGTGTATATATGTATGTATGTGTGTGTAAAATGATGATTATGATGATGATGGTTTGGTGGTGGTGGTGGTGTTTTTAGCAGAGTGGCAGAAGCAGAGGATAGGTACTCGCCATTGGCATTGCTATTTTGCTTTACAAAAATTATTATACTTTTACTGCTGCATGCTATTCAGTGGTAGTGTTCATGTATGAAAAAAATGTATATTATATTTACTAGCACGACAGACACGATGATGATGATCATCTTCATAGAGCAGCAGCAGCAGCAGAAAAGATGTATACTTCATTGCATATTTCGTACAGAAATACTTTGAGAATCTGTGTGTTCTGAAAATCATACAGAAAATATGTACTGTAAGCAAGAGAGAAGCAGCAGAATGCCGTGCCGATGCGATCACGTTGATGATGATGGAATTAGTGGTATGCGTGGTGGTATATATAAAAGGTGGTAATACGGATATACGGAAAAAGACTACTGAGAAAAATACTCAGATTAAAAGTGAAGAGTAGTAGGAGAAGAGTAGTAAAAAGAGAAGGAAGAGAGAGAGAAGTATGGAGTATTGTTGAGTGAGAATGTCTCTGTGTGGAAGAGAATAGAATGAATTTCAGCTCTGCTGGTGCTCCTACGTTCATAAAATTGAAACCGGAGGAAAGAGATGCAGAATCGTTGTAGTAGTAGTAAAACTAATGTGTGTGTTGTGTGTATGTAGTAGTAAATTTGTAGTAAAAGGAGAGAGAAAATGTAGAGCCTCCCTTCTTCAGCCATCCCCCAAAAAAACGCTCATCTCATATTATTCGTGTAAACTTATATGCAAGGAGACTGTGTGTATAGTTCTGTCATTTTTGTGGGGATATGTTTCGTGCAACGAGGAGGAAAGAGGTTTTGGCTTAAAGCTGTGTATTATACCTATGCAATGCTGCTACTGCTACTAACGATAGTAACTTTAAGCATTAATCAAGTAACTGCATGTTTATATATATAGATGCATACCTCTAAACACACGCAATCCTGCATAGAGATTCAGATCAAAAAGGAATTCTCCTCGGGAAAGAGAGATATATAGATAAGTTAAGTTACTTCTTATTCTTGAGAGAATTTAATATATAGAGAGGAGTGGATGAAGTACCGACAAGAAATACAACAATAGATGGAGAGAGAGAGAGAGAGAGGGCGAACGATATTGTAGAAAAGTTTTAGCATGAGCATGTTCTTCTTCTTGAGACCTTCTCAACTCACACCACCTCCAACACCAACAAAAAATCTTTAGCCAATGCCAACAACGTGAATGCCTCTTCTTCTATTGCTTGTTTTAGAAAGACTGCCAAGCAAAGATATGGAAGAGCTGTGCCGACGTCCTCGTTCTCTTCGTCCGTCATTTTCACCGTCACAGGATTCATTCACTCCAGCTTTGCTAGAATTAGAGGATGCTGTCGCTTCAAGTTGGGAGAAGTGTGACTGGGAGTTTGAGTAGAAAATACTTTCATTGTGGATGGATGTATTATATATATTTATACTCCTCTACTATTTTCTTTTCCTATTCATTCAATAATCTGTCGAAAAGTCAGAGTTCCTTTTTTACAACTAAAAAGGATGTATTGTATATGCCTGTATTTCTTTTCTTGACTTTTGCCTGCTGCGATTTTTATGGATATTCTATGCATGATAGTACCAGCAGCATTTTATGAACATGAAGTGGTAGTCGATGGATGGATACGTTATGTCAAAACTGAAAATGTGCTTATTAGACTAGAGAGACCGGTCTCTCTAGCGAGGCTTCATCGGCTTGAGAATGTGATGAGTACATTATGCTATTATTTCTACCTATTTACTTGAAGATGGATAAGTTTTCAGAGGAATATGGTCTGTCCTATCTTCGTATGAGTCATTAATTCAATATAAATGTCTTATGACATATTGTGCTGCAATGAACACAGTCCCTTTAGCAGAGAGAAGGAAACAAGATTAGAGTTAAGTAGTAAAAGCAGAAGGACAGTGGGCATGAAACAAGAAAAATGTCTGAAGGAGCTCTTTATTATTTCTGGATGTTGGATATAGATCGTGTAGATAATATGATGATGTGTCACTGCGACACAATGTCCCTAAGTAAATATATAGAGATTTTCTTGACATCCGATGCCAAAAAGCGTATCCGTATTGTTTATAGCAAACTGACTGACTGAAAATGTAATTTGGCAGTGGAAATGGATTTTTGGTTTTTTCATGAAGCACATGTAGGTGGTCGTATGTCGACGTAAAAGTTGTAATGGGAAGTATACATGTTGCCGAAAAATTGCGGATATTCTTAATATAATATGAACTTACCCTTTTCCTCGGTTAGCAGATATTTTTGTCCTTGAATATTCTGATCTGTGCTCGGCAACTTTTAAATTACGGTGAGCAAGGGCTGCGGAACCGTAGGGTATATGGGGTATCAATACCCCACGGGGTAAGATCCTGTGGGGTAAATACCCCAC
>JAQIXW010000074.1:0-58301 GCA_034700685.1 Willowsia buskii | reverse complement strand
ACTCAAACTACATTATTATGTGACCTCCATTTACGAATAAGTTTTTAAGTAAACATATACCACAATATATATATCCTAGGGTGTGCAATTTTGCACACGGGAATCCCTAGTCAGTATATAAAGAGTATAAAAAATTATTAGGTTTTTCAATTCTATTAAATGCTGGACATTTTCCAAAATAGTTAAGCAATTATATAGTACTTGATTTTCTTGACGGTAGATTTATAAAATACAACAATGTCCATCATTAAGATAAATGTTTTATATGGAAACCGTAAACTCATATTTGACAGATTATGAACGTCTTGTATTGTTTTTGAATTTCATATTTTTCATTTGGAAGCGAACATAGTTGTGTTAAAAGATATCAGTTTTTAGTCATTAAGATGATACAAAGGCTCTAAACCAATTTGTAATCATGAAATAGTTACTTGATCAATGATTTGGACTATCTTATCTGTGTTTGGCACAAAACTTGCAAAGTTTTTTTCCTACCAGAAACTTAAGATACTTACTTTCCGGATACGTCTTATATGCAACTTTTATAGAAAAACTATTTATGTATAGTAAAATGTTACATACTTAAAAATTGAAGTCAGTGGTTTTTCTCCAAAAGGCTGTCTAACGCTGGGAATATGAGCGAGCTCCGATAATGTAACCAAAGCCCACTGTATAAAAAATTCATAAAGCATTCAAAGATGTTTCTTTTTTGTACATACGTATTATTAAAGAAATTTTTAAGAAAATCGGCAGAAGCCTGTCTTGTCAATTCCCATACGTATAAAGGATCCCAGCAAAAAATTAATGAGATTATAAACTGATGAAAATAAAGTACAATGACGAATAAATTGACGTGTATGAATTTTTGATAATAGTTGGAATGCAGCCAACAACTAAACATCCAACACAACCATCATGCATATCTATATAGATACCAGAACCAAAAACTTTTTACCAACTCATTAACTTCAAATGTTAGCCATACAATGCTTTAGCGGCAACTCAAACAATTTGGGAAGGTGTTCGGAATAAATGAACAATGAATATTAATAATACCCTAAAAACCCAACCATACATGGAACTTCATGAATTCTTACATTCAATCAAAATCTGGTCTAATGTGAGAAATCACGATTGCGCTTATTCTAAGAAATTAATATACTGCCAGCTTTTAAATTACGACACAAAACAATTATGCATACTTAATTATTCGAACGAATAACTTTTGAGAAGCTATAAAAGGAGCAGTAAAAAGTAAAACTGTATTTGTCACTGTCACTACATGAAATAAGTTAATGCTAATAAAGTTGTCAAATACAACTAATGTAATTAAAGTGTGCCCTAACAATATCCACACAAATAATAAATTATAATACAACTATTCAATACCTTTGGTTAAAAAAATTATATTTCAAAAAAGTCAAAATTAATTAAAACTACATATCCGGATTCTGAATTAGTTAAAGCTACAGTTGATGCATCTATAAATGCACAAAAAGGTCTAAAAACTGATAGGTTTTTTATTTAAATAAAATTCTGGACATTTTCCAAAATACTACGACAGTTTTTATTATTAAGATGAATGTTTTATATATGAAGTGTTGACTCATATTTGTATTTTGCGGATTATGAACGGTTTGTATTGTTTTTGAATTTCATATTCTTCAATTGAAAACGAAAATGGGTTGAAAAGAGAATTCAGCGCTTAGTTATTTTTAGATGAAACAAATTTGTAATTATCAAAACTCTACTAGACTTGATAACATAAGTGAACAAAATTCTAGTTCTGTAATCAGAAATTCATATAATGAGGCTTTCAGATATTAGTTAATATAAAAATATACAGTTATGTGGATTTGGCATCTTTTTATACCATTGAATTTCTTAAGATTTACTTTTTGGCGGGAAGCCATCTTTTGAAAAATTGCCATACTTTTTTTGCCATTGATTCTAAGAAAAATTGGTGAAATATGGCATTGATGATTACAATGTACAAATCTAACGTTCATTTATTTTGAATTTTGGAACATATCCAAATATTAAAAAAGAATTTGAGGAATATATAAAACCGTAGCAGCAAGTAAGCTAGTTATCCGAATTTCTCTGATATTTATTAATATTTATTTCACTCAAATCAACACTTACATGAAATAAGGTGTTGCGTCATGATATTAGTGGCTTATATAACGGTTGCTCAGAAGGTTGTCATATTACTGCCTATTAAATAAAAGCCCATAAATTTGTATTAAAAATCTGTCACAAATTTTTCTTATGGATGGCAAATAATAAACATGTTCCAAGAAATGGTAAACGTCGGTCTCACAGTTCTTTCAGAGACGCTACTTTTTATTTTAATTTAAATATTGTATTTGAGTGGACTCCACGCAAGGCCTAATCGTCTACTTTCTAAATTTAGCCGTAACACATATCAATTGTCCCATAGAAAGTCTTCCGGGGTCTGCCTCTACTTCTTTTAAATATGTAGTAAAAGATTTCAATAAATAAATATGTATCTACCAGTGAAGTTGGGCAATATTTGGTAAATGTAAGGTGTCTATGGAAGTTTGTAAATGCACTGTTACAGAAAAAATATTTCCTCATTCTAATGATATGTTAAGAAAGCAAATTAATCTTAATCACCCAAATTATAGATGTTCAATAATTTCTGGTTTCATTTTCCGGAAGAACTTTAACTTAGTTTGAAATTTTTTTAAAGCATCTATCAAAATAAGGCGTTTCATTCAAAATCTTTGGTAAAGGACATACTGACTTTCACTAGCACATAATCTCCAAATCACATTCAAACCGGATAGACAAATTTCGATATAAACGCTCGGATTTCTTAAAGTTTGACAATGAATTCGGAAGGCAACATTCATAAAAATCCAACTGGAAACCCAAAAAATAACGTCACAAAAACTCCACAGAAAAGGCAAATTCTACTCTGGGATTTGTGGTTCCTTCGTCTTCTTCGGATATCTGTCACTTTCAAGTCCTTACCACTTGCAAAAATTCGACCTTTCGGAGAAATTAAAGTTGCAGAAAGCAGAGCTTCCATATGGTTCTGGTACTTGAGACATGTCTGCTTGACATTGGACTGTATCTATCTGCTCCTTGTTTCTAAAACGCTGTCAGTTGAGACTGTTGGTAGGACAGAAATGATCGATTTCTGGGTTCACACAAGCACCAGGGTTTTAGCGTGCTCTATGATGTGGCCCATTGTTGCCAATTTTCGTGGAACTATAAGGCTATACAATGCTTTGGAGGCAACCCAAACAATTTGGGAAGGTGTTTGGAATAAATTGAAAAGAAAAAATCAATTGGTTTGGGGATAACTTCAAATATATTATTTAATTTGCATTACCAATTTTTTCTTAAGACAAATTTGGACATTATGGATCCCGATTTGGCGGTGGACTAGAAAAAAGACTTGGACAACTATTTCGAGCAGTTACTATATACGCATCAGTTCAAGCTGTGGGTCCACTCATACAGCACCTGACTAGCCGACAATCAGCTCGATACTGGGGATCGCGATTTTTGCCTCAAAGACTGTACAATTCGATTCCAGGCATAATTTTATTTGCAACTTATGATTTTTTCAATTCAATGTTAGTAATGCACTGCTGTGCACTCGGAACTGAACTAATGGTTTGTAGTTACGTTCTTGTGCGTTTTTGGGCAACGGATGTGAGGTAAGGCTTATGATAATTTACAAGGTCTATAGGTTACCAATGCAATTAAAATATTTTTAAAAATTTTCTAGAAACAAAATTTTAAAGTACGGCAATTTGAGCACTACACCTTTAAATCAATATCGGTCACTTTTGTGTGTGGTTCGCACGATAAATCAGGAATTGGGAAGAACCATTTACCCAGCTCTAACAAGCTTGACTTCTATTATGTTATGCATTTTGTTTTCTACTGTAATTAAAAGGGGAAAGGAATTGCCATCCGAACTCCTTCTGGCAATTGCAACGGGATGCAGTTTGGTAATTCTTGTGTTCTACTACCAGTACAATGCGGGTGGAGAGGTGATCAGCAGAAGTCAAGAAATCAAAATTTTGCTCGAACAAAGGAACCATTTATTAAGGCAGAAAGAAGTTCGGAGTTTAAAAGACATAAGATTATATTTGGGTCATTTTTACTACATTACTAAAGACGCATTTATTTCAAATATTCACTGGATTGTGATTCACACAGTTGATTTAATTCTCTTAATGTGATACAATTAAACTTGTAATAATTATTGCAAATGTTGCGGCTTTATTCCAATGTATAAAGGAAGTGACTATATAATTTAGGATCCAAATCAATTGTTCAATTTTGAAATAACTGGAATGCTGCCAAAAAACAAAAAATGCAAGACAATTTTACATTTGCGTATATAAGCATCTCACCGAGCAAATTTTAAGAATAAATGTATCCTTAGCAACGAAAAGTCAAAAGTATTTCATGTACAGTCATCTTATGAAAATTGGATGTTTCCATAATAGCAGCTTGACATTTCATTACAAAAATCTTCAGCAAAATCAGCACTTCAAATATTAAAACTGACAAATTGACAAAACTATGTGGTTTGGTAATTACAGTAGTTAGTCCAATCAATATAGCGCATATGATGTTTTCAATATGCATTCTAGTACTCTAAGCCGTTATTTGCTATTGATTTATATTGAAATTATGTGAATTCGGTATTTATTCAAAACAAGTTTTAAAAATATGTACATTACATTAAGAAATCTTTGCATCACATTTTCATACAGATATTTTAAGAGGTTTAATTTTTGGGTTTTTTTTACTTTTCTTTTGAAATTGGAGACAAGAAGAAACATGAAGAAGTATGAACCGAACCGCAGCGGTGAGAGGAAACAAGCAACTTTTCTATTTTTTACATTTATTCCAACTTTTGGGTAAAGTTTTTTTCCTGTTTGCTGCACATTCATATTTTGTGGAAAATTTAACTTTAATTGCGATTTTAGTATATATTTGCAATTACTAAAAGCGAAAACTTACTATTTAGAAAGAATCAAAAATGCTAAAGTTCATACTGAGTTGATGGATTTATTTTAAGTCTCTGTTAATTCATATTTGTGTAATAAAAACAACAATAAAGACTAATAATAGCATGCAATTAACAATACATTGAATTCCACGAATTCTAGCATTCAATATAAATAAGATACAATGGCGGATATCAGTTTTACGTTTATTCTTGAAAATTGGAACATTGCCAACATTAAAATTACAACACAACACAATTTTGCGCGGTTAAATATTTTGAACGAATAATTTTGGAAATCTATAAAAGGAAATGTTACTGGAAATCCTGTCTTTGTAACTGTCACAGCATGAAATTCCCATTTTTAGCCTTAACCCGAGCTCTAGTAGTTATCATATAATTACAACAAATGTGTGTAAAATCATCAAACTAATAATTCAATAAAACTGTACACTACAAACAACTACATGGAAGCCATAAATTGTATTACAGCTATTTGAGTGCCAAAATTACCGTAGCGTCTAGTTTTGTCACTTTATGAGCTTACATCTATGTGCCAAATTTTTTAAGGACAATAAATCTTTTATGATTATTCTTATTAATTTTGAATTCATGACATTTTTCCAAATAAACTTGGAATTTTTTGAGAATTTATAAAGTTTACACAACGCCTGTTTTTGTATTATCATTAGCTGCTACCGATGTTTAATGATTTTTGAAATGAGTAATTAATCATAAATTTTAGGTATTATGGCTTTTGGATTATCTTTACAATGTAAAAATAAACCACTAAAATATAAACTAGAAAAAATACTAAACTCATATCTCAACTTCTTGTACACAAATATAATTGCTGATATAATCAAAAGCAGACCACAAAGAACCCATATAGCTTGAAGTGTACTAAGATCCATCATGTCATTACTTTTAATGCCAAACTCTTCCCCACTTGAAATATGCCCATTATACAAAATACTCGAAAAGCTCCAAGTCTTCTTAAATTTTCCAACTCTATTAATTTCCTTCATGTAATAAAAAAGAATATCATAATTGTACAAAGTATTAATTCGCCCCCAAATTCCAGACTCTACAAGCCATCCTAAGTTTTCCCAGACGTAAAGATTTACAAAGCTTCTCTTTTTTGATGACCATAGTCTCATTTCTGTCAAATTTACCTGGTGAGTTTTTCCCTTGTAAACTTTTTGACCTCCAAATATATTTAGTAAACTAGCCAAATAAAAGTTTGACTTAAAAAAAGGCAATGTATAAACTGTCGGGTAGAGTAAAGCAAACTCATCCCATTTCTCATCTGTTGTACTATCACACTGCCAATATCTTTCTAAAAACCGTGATGGCTGCTTACAGTACCAAATATTTTGACCGGACGACAAATTTCTAAAAAAATCTGGGACAAATCTAAATATAGTCGCTTTCCCATGATTATCGTCGAATGCATCCATATTTCCATTCAAAACCAGGTGTCTTTTCTTAACTGCTAAACGTCTCAATTGCTCTATATTTTGCTCCTTGCTATAGTCTACTAAATTTAACTTTCCCAGCCTATGATTCTCATTTACGTATGCTTCGTCAACTAACAAATTTAAGCTGCTATTATGAATAAGCTCATGATAGTTTATCGGTAAATTTTCTGGTTCAGGGGTTAACGTCAAATAAGAAAACATATTGGTGGGATATATACTGCGCATTAGTAAACCAGCAAAAAACCAACCTATATAAATTAGAAATGTCTTAGAATTTACATATTTTCTCGGAATATCCCCTTGCTCTAATATAAATACAATGAGCCAAAATAAACTGCCTCTTGCATTTAACGCAAATCTTAGAAAAGTTGATATACCAATCACAACAGTTCCTACAAATATCCATTCTTTTAAAGTGAATAAATTAGTTAGAAATAATATATCAAAATTTGCCTTAATTTTGGTGGGATTAACATAAACAGAGTACCGAATACCTACAAACTCACTGCCATAAGATGCCACCGGAATTTGATTTGAGGCTAGTCTCTTGTTGCCACCATAAGATGAAAATTTATAAATACCAGCCATATCTTGTAGACATCGAAACCCAGTGCAGTTTAGTGAATGAAATATTAAAGCTGTTGCGCAATTGTCTGCTTCACTTTTTGAATCTGAAGACTCAGTCAATCCAAAATTCTTCACTTGTCCGGTTGTAAGCTTATTTCGTTTATAGAACTTGTCACAAACGCCATTCATGTAATGTGGAGTCAATCTGTCAGCTTTGGCGATATTTTCATAAAAATTTGAGTTAATTTTTTTGATAATTTTGAATAGCTTCCGGACAGTGGAAAATTTATGAGTGTTTACGGGAATGAGTGAAGGACCAAAATGAGTGTTACAACTTGTGCAAGCAATGCTGATCGGGTTTTTAGTTTGACAAAAGGTAAAAACAATCATGTGAAATGGCCATTCCCATTTGCTATTTATATAAATTTGTGGTAAAGTGACAGGTGGACATATGGCGACTTTTGTGTCACCAAAGAACATATATTCTTTTGTCAGTGGAACCAAAATTAATGATGGGTTTCCAGAAGGCCATCTTGTAGCTCCAAAGCTTGATTTCCGTTTGTTGTAGCTCATGGGGTAACTCTGGAAAAACTCAGCACCGTATTCGCTTCTTGGTGGAAATGACAATGGGATGTGGACCAGGCAGAATTTTTGATGGCGATGTAAAGTGAATGGGATCTGGTAGCGCTCATGTTGTTTCATTGTGTAATAGGCAGGGTCGTTTTTGGAATAGAAGTGGTAAAGCTGGACGGTATTTTGAATTTCTGGGAAATGACATATTCTTGGCAGGAATGAAAATCTGTCGAAGAATGGAGGATTTTTTGAGTGGTGAAAGTAGTGAATTGTGCAGGAGCTTAAACTACTGAGAAATTTATTGAAATTTGTGCATTGGTAAATCCATTCTTTGTTGGATTGGTAATTTCCTATTGCAAATTTGCCAAGAAAAATACTGTAGACATGTAATATCCGGAGATGCATGATTAAATAATTTTTGGCTTGAAAGGCTTAAACTTAACTGTGTATCTATTCTAATTCCATATAAGAATTATTGGCACAACTACAAGGAATGAAGGAATGTAGAAATATGCCATTGGTAATTTATAATTGAAGGAGAAAATTTATAGAGATTTTAAATAGAGATGACAGGTTGTCCAATACAATTGTACTTATTATCAACGAGTTGTTCAATTGTACAATTAAAAGTAACTAAAACAGACAGACTCTAAAAAACAATGTGAATTTTGTAGATTAGGTTTTGTTACTTAAAAAGGTTATAAAAAAGTAAACTTTACGTTGCTCCTTTGGACAAATGGCACTTTCATACATGTAGTATATGGACAGAATATGATACCTTATCAGTTAGCATTATTTGGAAATGAAATAAGTGTTCATGTTGTCATTTAAGTTCTCAATTAATTTACTTTTAACACTAGATATATTCAATGCATCCATACAAGAATTTCCCTCTGCCTCTAAATTCTATTTACAGATATAAAGTTTTGAATTCCCTAATGCATCTTGTTTTCCACTGTAATAAAAAGGGACGCGTTTATTTCAAATATTCACTGGGTTGTGATTCATACGGTTGATTTGACACTGTTAATGTAACACATTTACCTTCCACCTGAAGTTATAACATGATATATTTTACCTCTCCAAATTATGAATTATGAAGCTCTATGAGTAATTAATTACATGACATTCTCTAATTAAATTGGACAATGATAAAAGTCATATTCGAATGAATTGTTTATTTATTTTAAATATTTGGGAAACTGCCAAAAAGGAAAGGCAAATTTTGCATACTTAAACATTTGAACGTTCAAATTTTCAGAATATTTATATCTATAGCAAAAATTAGTAAAAACAAAGTAAAAAAATAGCTTTGTACTGTCACTGAATGAAAATTCTATGATTCCATTATAACAGCTTGAGATATCATTGCAAAAAACTTGAGCGAAATTAGCGCTTCTAATAATAAAATTGACAAGTTGACAAAACTATGTGGTTTGGTAATGACAGTAGTTGGTAGTTCAATAGATCAGTATAATGTTTGCTATATGTATTCCATAACTCTAAACTGTTTTTAGCTGTTGATTAATATTAAAATTATGTGATGGGATGTATTAAAACCGATGTTTTTAACAAATATTAGGAAGTCTTTCCATGTAGTTTATATGCACATATTTTAATAGGTTGGATATTGGGCTTTTTCCTTTTTTCTTTTGAAATAGGAGACAAGACGAAAAAACAAGTCATAACAGAACAGCAGCGTTGAAAGGAAACAAAAAAGGAGCAAATGACTTGTCTATTGCTCACATTTATCCCAACTTTTGTGGGTTTTTTTTTCTTATTGGATGCCCATAATGTTTTTGTGAGCAATTTAATTTTAGTTGCAATTTTAATTTGTTTGCAATTAATAAAAGGAGAATCCTACGATTTAGAAATAATCCAAAGATATTAAAGTTCAAACTCTGTTCCATTCATTTTCAATGAATATTGTTTCATTTGAAAGTAATGAAAACAACAATAAAAAATAATATTAACTATTAAATTGCCAGGAACAATACATTGAATTCCATGAAAATCCGATACAATTTAGGATATCAGACTTGCGTTTATTCTTAGAAATTGGAAAATTGCCGACAATAAAATTACCACACAATATAGTTTTGCCTACTTAAATATTTGAACGAATAACTTTTGAGAGGATATAAAAGGAACTGTAAATAGTAAACCTGTGTTTGTTACTGTCACTGCATAAAATTCCCATTTTTAGCCTTAACCCGACTCATGTAGTTATCATATCATTACAATAAACGCGTGTAAAATTAGCAACTAATAATGAAATGAAAGTGTTCGCTAACAATATTCACATATAAACTATAAACTATATTACAGCTAGTTGATTACCAAAATTATCATAGCGTCAATTTTTGCCTTTTCATGAGCTTTCACCTTTGTGCAAAACCTTTTATTGACCACAAAAAAAAATTATAGCGCCTAATTCTTGATTTTTCATCATTACCTATCTCCAATAATTTTCAAAATTAATAGTTAATTTAGTAGATTTTTAAAACATTTTATCATACGAAAATTGTTTGCAATCGACTCAAACACTTTTATTGCAAGCGAGAACGATTATATAAATAAGTAGATCAATAGTTAGTCATTGATTTTATACGAAGGCTCTATACCAACTTGTAATCATCAAAACGCTACTAGACCAGATGCCATGCTTGGGATATTGTTACTTCAACACAAATTCTTGCAAGGACAATTTCAAATATTGGCTAAATTGGAAATTTTTAATTACGTAGACCAAGCCATCTTATACGTTTTATGCCATTAAATCTCTCACGACTTATTTTTTGGCAATAAGTCAAGCAAAAAATCATTTAAAAATTTCAATTCTTTTTTGTCACTGATTCTAAGAAAAATATATGAATATGGCATTGTTAAAAATTAGGCAGAAATCACGTTCATATCTATTCTTAGTATTTGGAACACAGCCAAGAAGTGAATTGCATTTAAAATGCACCACAGTTGCGAGTATATAAAAGGTTGGCAGCAAGTAGAGTCAGTTTAGTCTTTGCTCTGTCACCACAGGAAAGTTTCACTTTGTCAATGTCTAGGACGCGAGGCCGATGATAATATCCGATAAAATGTTTTCTAATTCAGTGCTTTCAATCCACAATTTAAATAATAGAGTAAATGAAGTAAAGTGTCTATCTAAGATTTTGGCTGTACACATTCCAGCTGCTGGACTAATTGTCATGTTAATAATACCACAATTAATAAATATTACTACAAACCTATATACTTCGAATACTATTTAATATAAAAAGTTTACATCACATCAATTGTAACCGTTAATCGAAGGCTTTAAATTATATTGAACAGTAAAGCCTAGATTGAACATAATATGAGAAATAAGCTGACAGTTTTTTTTAAATAAAAATACTCTTGCAAAACATACTTAAAACTCATACCCATTAACTCGTAATGGCCCCATAATGATAGTCATTATTACTAAAATGTCTTTAGTTAATTGCAGCAGTTCTCCGAACGACTTTGCGTGACATTCAGTGACCTCATTAGAATCTAAAATGTGGCCCAGTGTACAGCAAGTACGGACATGAAAGGGCCATTAACGTTTAATGAAAATTAGTCATAAATTTTTGTAATGGCTGGCAACCAATGCAAAGGCATGTTCCAAGAAGTAGTAAAGTTGTTAAAAAATCGTAACACCTAAAAAGGAAGGAATACCAATAATTATCAGTGTGTATTTTACACACAGAATATACTTATATCGTTTACGCTTAATTTTACCTTTTATGTAAATTGCTCCGATGTCTTACTATTTACACCTCTCTCCTCGCTAGAATATAAAATCAGATTTAGTTTCAAGCAAGTCGCAAGTCATTTTTTTGGTGCTAAGCTTATTATTCTTCCAAGTATAATTTTGCAATCAAAACTTGTGAATGTCGGAATAAAGTTTCCACATGTATTTAATCGACTTGCTCGATTTAATGTTCCAGAAGTGGATAATAATATGCTAATTTTATTTCCACTTTAAAAGCTGACCTCTTTTCCTTCGCCTCAAATTCATACAGTAAATACATACCACTTCTTAAGCATGCAAAAACTATTATCTTTCTACACCACTTTCCACTCATCGAGCTGTCAAATGACTCATTTTTTAGCATATGATGAGCAGATGGGCGAAATAGGAAATTGATATGACATTAATGAAAACAATTACTGCAGTATCTACTTGAGGCTTGTTGATGAGGTTTTGATTGCTAAAAATATGCTGATAGACAGTGAGTTTATTGTGACAGAAGGTATTTCTAAAACTACGTCATGCCTAAATAATTCAATATAAAATATTTTTAGTATGTGTAAAAGGTTGAAAATGTTTATGTAATTACTAATTTAATTTTAATTGTAACGCCTGAAAATTATGATGTGCATGCATGCTAAATCGTTAAAGTTGTCATCCTCCGTACAATCAATATTATAGTCAATATAATCATGGCTTCCAGATCTTTCATAAATATCAGCATTGTGTTCATATACTTTCTTCTATTGATTTCTATCGGAAATGGTTTGCCTCCAAATGTAAGTCACTAATCTTGTGTCTCAGTCTGTTCAAAAAAATAATTTATCACGAAAATAATTATATTATAATCATTTTAAATTTGATTTTGATATCATGTTTAAATCAATTTGTTTTTGTTGTATGTTTACAGTGCGTGGAATACGTCGACTGTCTGCTTAATATTTTTGCTGTGGATACGATGTGCTGTTGGTATAACGGTTGCATATGTTGCGCTGGAAAATGTCCACCTAATTATTCTACTGTTCCTTTACGTAAATCATAGATACAAATGTTTCAAAACATTTTTAAAAAATGAAGTGACTATATTTTATAATAATAAAAAATTGGACGCAAAATTTAATAAAATTTATTTCGAACTCCTCAGTGTTGATTTTCAAAGCAGTGAACTGTTGGAGCGATAAAGACACTAATACATATAATACATTAGGCTCATTTGAAATATTTTTGTTTGATTGCTGATAAGACAGCAGACGTTTTGTAACTTTATCAATGTCTAAAACTTGAAACTGATATTGTAGTCTGATATTAATTATGTATATCACTCTATAGTTTTTCAATCCACAATTTGCATTAATGCGTGCACAATGTATCTTTGTGGCATTGCCTATACACATTCCAGCTGCTGGGAAGGTTGTCATTTTAATATAACCATTATTAATGTGTGTTGCTACAAATCTACATACTTTGAATACGCTTTCATATCAAAAAGCAACGTCTCATCAGTTTAATACTTTTATTGAAAGCTTCAAATTACATTCAGAATTTGCTATTGACTATTTTTTTTGATGAGTAAAATATAAGGTGAGGTTGATTAAAAACGTTTATTGACCATATGAAGAATAAGCTGAAAGTATTTTACATGAAATCCTTAAAGTTGATTATAATTCACTCATCAACACATATTGTTAACTTGATAGCTGTAATTATTATTAAAATGGTTTCAGATAATTGCGGCAGTTCTGCAAACGACTTTGCGTGACATTTAGTGACCTCATTTGTGTCTAAATTGTAGCCCCAATGTATAATGGAGCAAGTACGGACATGAAAGGTCTATTAATTTTTACTGAAAATCTGTCATAAATATTTATAATGGATAGCAAACAATGCAAAAGCATGTTCCAAGAAATGGCAAAGTTATGAAAAAATCGTAATACCTGAACAGCAGGGAGTACCAATAATTACAAGTGTTTATTGTATATATGGAAGAAGAAGATTGCTGGATCGTTTAAGTTTAATTTTACCTTTTATTTAAAATTACTCTAATTCTTTATTATTTACACCTCTGTCAACGCTAACGCATACACCAAATCAGGTTTTGTTTCGAGCATCCTAAGTTCTTTCTCTTGGTGCTAAACTTATTATCCTTCCAGGTATAATTTTGCAATTAAACGTGTCAAAGTCGGTAAGAAAATTTACATAGGTATTTAATCGACTTGGGCGATTTAATGTTCCAAAAGTGGATAATAATATGCCAATTTTATTTCCACTTAAAAAGCTTTCCTCCTTTTCTTCGCCTCAAATTCAATCTGTACTTCACTTCACTTCTTTTTTAAGCATTCAAAAAGCTATTATCTTCCTACACCACAATTCACTCACCGAGCTGTCAAATGACTCATATTTATTTCAAATATGAGGAGGCGGTAGAAATAGGGACATGGCACTAATAAAAGCAATTGCAAGAAAATCTACTTACGTTTTTTGTGAAATGGGTTGGGTTGCATAAAATATGATTTTTCGAAGAGACTTATGTGACAGAAGATACTTCCCCAAACATGTCATGCCTACCTGGATAAAAAATTATTTATGAGATGCGAAATATGGTGAAAGCATTTACGTAATTGCTACCACTACTTATGCAAAACTTTAAATTTATCACGCTCTACATTCGTGATAGCCCATAGCCTTGTGTCAGTTTGACTTTAGTTTTCAAGCTTTTCACAATGTCATCACCAGAAATAATCAGTGAAGGAGCCCAACTCGGACTCCGTCAAGTTCTTCAGATTGGCTGCCTCATAAAAATGATCCCATATAATTGGGACTCTCCATCCCAACAATTACGTTCAGCATCTTCTATAGGCCGTACTATATTTCATATTCATAAATATAGCACATATCTTTACACAAGTCATGCATGGTTTCGTCTAATTCAATATTACTTAAAAGGAGAATTTTCTCTGTTGAGTTGTCTCTGGGCAATTTCAAATGTTTCTGCGTTTGCTGGATTCTTGACTCTGGATTTATACCAGAAGGAAGTGATGCACTTTGCTAATCGGTTGCTAAGCAATACATTATTTGGAGTAGAGAAAAAAGGTAAACTTACCAACAAATAATTTTACACAAAATTTTTATTCTAAATTTTAAATAATTTTTATATTTCAGCCAATGTAAAAGATTGGTCACCCCTGGAAACAGAGAAAGTGCGAAAAATTGAATCCCAAGATCTCCGCCATCTCTCTTGGCACATGCTTTTTAATCTGTTACTTCTCTATAGCAATCCAGAAGTACATATTTTTATCGTCCAGCAAAATCCATGTGCTCCAAATTTTATAAGCTCTTGGTTTTTCCGCTGCAAATCCAGTTTTGACAATAGTGTGCCCCTCTGGGAAAAAATGCCGTTTTTAATTTTCGAGTTTTACTCAACCAGTAAGTGGCAATATGTGTCATGTTTTCAGTGGAGTCTGATCTACATGAGTTTGGCGGTTGTGATGACAGAAATAAATAAATTGGAAAGGGTGACGTGAGTAAAATATTTGAAAATTTTAAAATATTTTTGTAAAGTTTTTAGTAAAATATTGATTTATTTGTACGGCAGGGTTGAGAGCTATTCAAAGCAAAACAAATGGGATCAAATTTTGCATAAATTTCGAAAAAGTCAACTACTCCTCATCATCATCAACGACAGTTTCCACTATTATTTAACCGTATTTCCAGCTGTTGGCGTCTCTGTTGTGGCGGCACTAATGTATGGTGTCATTCGTTTGTGGAGAATTGATCCCCAGTCGAATATCATGTTCCCCCTGTGCGCGATTCGATGTGGATTCGAGACTGTGACGCCGTTAGGAATGGCTGGAGCTGTGAACAGTGGAAGTGCTGGGGTTTTAGGGAAATGGAAGAAAATGCTGATGGGAAACAGAAATGCTGTTGTTGTAAGTAAGATAGGTGGTGTTTCAAATATTGACCAAAATCGAGCAAAAGGAAAGGCAAAGCTGTCACAGTTGATGGAAAAGTCATGCAGACCACTAAAGTGTAGCTCTGGGTCGTTGTTCGCATTTGAAAGTAGCATTTATTTGGTAACTATTGATAATACTATACAGCAAACTGTTAATTTGCTTGTGTCATTTCCCACGCTCTAAATTATTAACACAAACCATTAGATGGTGGAATGAAAAATTGTGTCCGCTCACAAAATTATAAAGCACTTCTGAAAGAAGACTGTACCTATAAGCTAGTGTAATTTTTACTTCAAAATGTTAACGTGATACACACAGTGAAAATACAGACTATGCTTAAATATGTAAAAATAATTACAGCCCAATTTACAATAATGTTTTGTTTGACACCACTCTGCGAGCAATAGCAGAGAAAATGCTTGTACCAGTTAATTATGTAAAGTGAAAGTGGCATTTTCGGAGTTCAAGATTCGAGCGACGAGCCAAGGTATGTATGAGCTTCAATACAAACTCGTGGAAAACGAAAAAGAATGGGCGGTGATACAAATAATTACTATAGCATAGCCATTACGTTTGAATTCCATTTATGTTAACATATCAACAACTTTCCTTGCAAAAATATGAATCCATATCACAGAAATTGTAAGCGTGAAAATATGTAGACTACAATTCGCTACAATACAAACTAACAAATATGCCTAAATAGTCCGAATAACATAATTACATGTAGAATAGATTAAATTTTGCGTACTTATATAATGTATAAATGCAAAAGACGTTTTTGCACACATTTTCGGAGAAAATTACTGAGTTTGTGCATTGATAGACATCTAGTACAATGGTTATAAATAAAGTGTGCAATTCATAATAGTTATTGAAAGAAATTTTAGAATCTGTGAAAACATTATGTTTAAGAACTGTCATATCGTAAGAAAATATATACACAAAATTAGAGCTTATCCGACAAAACTATGTACTTAAAACTAATGCTACATGTTTACCATACATTTGTTAATAGTGAATTAGTAGTGACGATAATTAAATAATATATTCTTGCCTAAATCCTTTCATATTTTGAAAACCCAAAAGGAATTCAAGCACATAAACTAAAATTGCATTTAAATAGCCCATTGTCGTTTCTGGACTGATGTAGCTGACATCTCCTATTTTAAATTTTAAACGGTTAAAACTTTTAAGTACTTTTCTAGTTCCGGTGTTCTTCTTGTTTTTCATTCTTTCAGCTAATTGAATTCGCCACTTGAACAGCAAATTGCTACTGCTATTTTACAACCTGCTATTTTACATCCTGTCGCCAACGCCACACCCAACATCAACGAATTTAGGAATAGCCCAAAAGTGCAAACAGTTGTGCTAAATATTATAGCGCTTTGCGTTTCGAATGTGAGAATCCGTTTTGTCCAGTGGACAATGTCCAGTTTGTCCATCAAAATTGGGTGGACAGTGGACGTTTTTGATTCTATAGAGTAAGAACTGTCCACTTTCCACTGTCCAGTGGACAGTGGACAAACTGGACATTGCCCACCAAATTGGCGGGTGGACATGGAAGTTTTGATACTCTGTACAGCAACCACAACCACAAAAAATGCAACAGTAAAGTAGCATGCTAAAGTATTCTTAGCAAATTCAGTGGACACATTCACTGCCACATTAAGCTCTCGATATCTTCTAATTCCTCTGGGACTTAAAAAATGATTTATGGTTAAGCTGATAAACTATTGTAAGCACACATACACAGCAATAACTCCAGCTCCTCGTAAGTGACCACACGTTTCCCCAAGACTCGACGGAGGAGGTCCTTGGTCAGCCCAATTAGCCGTTCCCAACATCCATCTCACCAGGGAACAGAAGGGGGGCTAAACCGCCATTCTATCTTTTCAGTGGCAGCATACTCGTCAACTTTACTCCAGTCAACTTTGGCAAATGATCTTGCGTTGTCCAAGTAAATAATCTTCGGACGATCGCGACGAGCGAAGTTTTCAGAGGGCTTGTACGAACCCACCTGCAGTTAAATTGTCCAACAAATTCAAGGTGAACAGCACGGTAGGTGGCGCAGGTGAAGAGGAGGATACAAACTTTATTTCCCTCACCTTTACCTCTTCCAGTCTTCAGAATCAGAGGGTCGGCTGCGTCGATGCCGGTGACGGCAAATGGAACATTCATCTCGCAGCGGGAAGAAGGAAGAGGGCCTTCAGGAACTATGGTCCTACTTGCAGATAATCTCTTGCAAATCCAGCATTTGGTGATGACTCTCCTAAAAGTACGACGAGTCTTCAAAATCCAAAACCACTCACGAAGAATTCCCATCAAGGTGTAGACTCCCACGTGGGAATGCTTTTCGTGCTCCCACCTTATCATCCTGAACACAAACTCGTTGTTGTCGGGCAGGAGGAGTGGGTAGCAAAAATCAGCGTCGTCAGCAATTGTGAGTCGGGTTTTTATCCTGATAAGTCCATCAGCATCAACGAAAGGATTGAGCTCCTTTACATTTTTGGGATGTTCCCGGAACTGTTGCTGGAGGAAGAAGATGAGAGCTTTTTCAGCTCGCTGAATTTCCAGTGTTGTAGGTTGACTAATTGGCGTGCCATCAGGTGGGCCACTAGTTCCACCAACAGGGCTTGGGGTTGGTCTGTTATTGATATTAATTTTGATGTTTTCTTTATAGCGCATCCAGTAAACTATTGAGATGCGAAGAAAACTTTTGAAAGGTGAATCTTCTTGGGTTGCTGCTGTTGTTAACAAGACTAGTATCTTTTTCTTTTCTCCGTCGGCGAATTTCTCATCTGCGTTCGGCCAGTTTGCTGGAGAAATTTTTTAGTCTTTAATGTCAAGGCTGGATATGTTCAAATTAAAATAATTAAGTTACTATATTTTTTTAATAATCCAATATTTAATTTATTGACGTAAGTTTGAGTATTAATATTTGTGCAAAATATTTGACGCCCTAAGTGGCAAGTTGAATAAATTTGGTATTCCACTATAGCTACTTTCTTTTAAAATATTTGGTAGGGGACTGTTTAAGTTATAATATTGGTAATACAGATACGTGATTAATTGTTTTTTCAAGGTAAATTTTTTATTGCATATAATTCTCATAATTGCTTTTAAAATGATACCAAGAAAATTTGACAGAATACCATATTTAAGCTATACGTGTATACTCGGCCAAAAATCTTCCACAATGTCAAGTTAATTAGCACCATATGCATATAAACTTGCGAGCTAATTGAAACATTAGCTCAACAACAAAGTCGTTGCTTTTTTTCTTCAATTTTACGTTTTACTGGTTATGATATATGAGCAGCAAGGATAATTTCAGTGAAGTACAGTAACTGGTTAAAGAAAAGTAAAGAAGAAAAACCGACGTTGTTGTTCATTCATGTTCAATTAGTTTTGATTAGTGATTGTTTTATAATGTTTCTTTACAACATTTAAAAATAAAAGAGTGATAACTTATAGTATTACAAAGTCTCTTGATTATATATTGTGTATTTTGCACAAATGAAGATAAGTTTTCATATTTTAATTTAAAATTTTTGACAAATACCAACATTTGAAAGTAAATTTTCACCTAACCCCTTTAATATCTTGAAACCCAAAAAGCAAGTCAAATACATGCATTAAATGGCATCAAACAAAGTAGCCATTGTCATCTTTGGACTAATAAAGCTGACATATCCAACTTTGCGTGTTATGCTCTTAAAGCTTTTAAGTATCTTTCTAGTTTCTAAGTTCTTCTTATTTTCCCATCTTTCACCCAACTGAATCCGTCACTTAATCAATAAAATGCCACTCGACTCTGCAATTTTACATCCAGTTCACAAGCAAACGCCTAACATTAACCAATTTAAGAATAGCCCAAAAGTACAAACAGTTAAGCTTAACAATGTAGCGTTTTGAGTTTTGATTGTGAGAATTATAGTTATCACTGCAGCCACAACAACAACAAATGAAACAGTAAAGTAGCAAGCTAAAGTATTCTTAACAAAATCCGGAGGCGCATATACAGACACATTTAATTCCCTAAGTCTCTTGATGCCCCGTGAACTCAAGTAGCATTTATGTTTAAGCTCATAAAATATAACCAGAGTATACCACAACATTAATAGACAGAATATTGCAATTGTCGTCGGATTTACGGCCATGCGCATACAAGCAAGCCAGGTGACAAGCCGGATGCAGCGATATTATGATGGACGACATTTATTGATGCAAAGAAGAATACGACATTAGCAAAGCTGTAGTGGGTGCGACATGTGTTGGTTTTTACGTCAGATTTAATATTTACAAAGATTATACATTGACGAAAATTACGCTGAAAAATTCAATGCAATTGGTATAAAGCATACTACCTATGACAACGATCTATTCGAATACTCTTCCGGAGGTCCACAATTTTGATCTTGCAATCGGTGAAGTTGGTCTGGATATTGCCTGTTATATCTGTTGTGGATATGATAAAGTTATTAAGGATGCTGCTAGAAAAATATTTTAAACAAAGATTGTATATTTTTTAGCGTGTTCACGTGAAAATCAGTTTCATGATCGCTAGAATAAAATAAACAGGCATGGGTAATCTAAGTTCTTCTGGTCTCGGATTAAAGATTGAGATTAAATTAAATTTTAAAAATCACAGATTACAGATTAAACTTGAATTTTTGGCTTTATTTTCTCAGATTAAAGATTGAGTTCAAAAATTTTGGCTCTTTAGATTACGATTAGAGATTAAATTAATCTGATTAAATTAAATCTAACTTAAATTATATCTTAATTTTAATAAAAGTAAGTTCTTCAAAACTGTCATCATCAGTCATTCGGCATCTGTTTAGTCATATAATCAGTCTCCATGACTAAATACGCGTTCACAAGATGCAGAAGAGTGTCGAATTGTATTATTTTACGGTTATTTTTACAGTTGAACAAGAGCCACACATCGCCGAATTGTTTGGAATGCATGCTTGATTTAGCTTAAGATCAAGCACGAGCGTACTATATTATGGAAAGTGCAAAAATCGAGTAGAGGACGTTCAAACAATGTCATTTTAGATCAAAATTGTTTACAATGCTTTGTATTTATTCTAAATTAGATTAAACTCAATCTGATTGAATAATTGAGAATGCCAAAAATCTTAGATTAAAGATTAATATTTAATCTTGAGCTCTTTCAAATTAGATTAATAGATTAAGCCATATTTTTTTCGGAAGGAGATTACAAATTATGATTGAGGTAATCTCCAATCTGATTGACCGATTGAAATTATCAATCTATAGATTACCCATGCCTGAAAATAAATTTCTGATGCAAGCGTTAGCCTTCCAAAGCATCTTTTTCTAAAACTTCGTTGCACAAGAAAAATCCTCTTCAGCCGTTTTACAAACGGTTCCTTGTGTTTGTGAAAGGATCGACCTTTTACTCTAACTACCCAGGAAAGAAACACTCCGATATGCAGAAACTCGAGGTCAGTCGAGTATTTAAAATATTCATTTATCAAAGATGACCCCACATCCGTACGAAGCTTGGCAAAAAATGGAGGGTTGTTCAAAAACAAGAAAGTGGTTTTCGCAATATGTTCCTATTTTACAAATATTTTGAATGGTCTAGCGGTCAATATTTTGATTTTTCCCGGATTCCCTGTGCTCTAGAGCACTTAAACCTGTTTACAAAAATTTTTAAATGACACCCTTATTTTCATTTTTGCAGAGCTTCCTGTGGACTTGTGGCTATAGGTAGATAGGTAGGTAGGTCTTATGATCAGGTAAAGAAAGCTAAACAAGCACGAAAATCAATTCGACCTAAAAAGATCCACCTCTTAATCGGCAAAACAATCCATTCTTACGTGGAAACGAAAGAAATGTTTTTAAGAGCAACACGCACTTTTTAACATAAGTTAAAGTCTGAACACATCCTGCAGTTATTGCTAAAAATGCTTATGCTAAATGATTATGATGATGCTTGATGGTAAATACACCTTATAACATGCTTACAAAAGCAAACCCACAACGGCTTGAACGCCTTACTGCGTCTTATTACAAACTGTGTGAAAATCTGCTATATTCTGGTAACAATGTTTGCAGTGCACTTGACCAGAAAAAAATCCGGAAACGTACTGTATGGAGACTTTGCCTACGTGTTAAACCATAAGGCGGACTTTGGTACTGAATTTTGACGGAAACTTGTTGAAGTACGTACAAAAGCGTACTACGTTACATGAAAATGCACGGAAGACTCCCCTTAGAAGTACAAAATAAAAATAACGTAAAAATAACGTAAATAACGTAAGTTACTGCTAAACCTAGCGTTTAATCTAAATTAGAAAGCTGAAATTAATCTTAATTTTATGTAGCTTAAGGAGTGCAATGAATGAATAGTTATGAATGAAATAAATACGTTATTACTTTAAAATATGTACTGAAGGCTGCATAGACTGATTTGTTTTTAATTACTTTAAAAAACCAATTTATTCAAACCGTGAAACTAAACAAGGAAATTATAAACACTGTCTTGACCAAAACCACTGCAATGTTTTTTTAAATTGAAATCTTAAGATACTGTGATTTGCTTCAAATAATATCAATTCGTTCACCAAATAATATCGTCGTCTATTTGTTTAATACACGCTCGCAATATATAAGACCATTCGTACCCAAAAGGACAGTCAGGAGGTAAAATAGGCTGAGAAATGTCTCGAAAGAAGGGATTTCCCTTGGAAAATGGTACGCACATTTGAAAATGTCCTGAAGGACACATTCCGTTGTAGCCTTGAGCTATAAATTAACAAAATCAGAAAATGGTTTTTAACTATATTGAGTGTTTCAACTCTAGATTTGTTAATGATTACCTTTATTACAGTCCAGCAGCATTATCGCTACAGCCAAATATAATAGTTTTGACACGTAAATCATGTTAGATGAAGGGAAACTTCGCCAGTGCAGCCTGAAACCTTGCGAGAAACACAAAGTGAAATGATCGTTTTTCTCGCCAGTAAGATAGCATTCGTAAAATTATTTACGCAAGTTAACGGCCAACGCCTATAATTACTGAGTCTGCTTACGCAGCGGTGATGTTATTACTATTACTACTTGCTCCCCATTGTACAATCAAAAATAAATTGCCGTTTGTAGTCAGCATAATTGTTTCCCGCATGACCTAAGAGCTCAATTATCTGTCAATTATTTCTCAAAAAATAGGTTCGTATGGAGCAATACAATATTTAACAAGCAAGCAAGTACGAATACATCATGCGTTGGTATATTTTGCAATAACAATAAATGCTACGGAAAAGTAGCAAGCTAAAGTATTCTTAACAAAATCAGCAGACGCATATATTGATACATTTAATTCCCTAAATCTCTTGATGCCCCGTGAACTCAAGTAGCATTTATGACTAAGCTCATAAAATATAACCAGAGTATACTACAACATTAATAGACAGAATATTGCAATTGTCGTCGGATTTACGGCCAAGCACATACAAGCAAGCCAGGTGACAAGATATCGAGCTATTGTTACCCAAACTATTGCACCATACTGTGGATAGCCTAAAATTGAGTCATCAGAATTAATAAGGAGCATCCAAATTTGTCACAACTTAAAATACATACACCTAAATAGCTGGAGAGAAGTAGTAAGAATTGATGAACTGGAACATAAGCAGTTCCAGAAACTTGCGTGTTTTAACCTGCTTCATTTCCCAATTCATCAAGTTGGCCATATCCTGACCGTAAAATTGAACTGTGTGATGGAAAATAACTGCTAAGGAGAAGTGGGCCGTGCAAAACATTACAAATAGGAAGGCGTTTTGGGACATTGACAAGCTTTGTGGACCATATTTTATGGCGTAAGCATCAAGAAATATGCAAATGAACCAGACAATATGTAGAGAAATGACATGATACATGGGCAAGTGAAATTTTCTTTTTATGAAAACCTGCTTTTGAGACATTAGCATTAACTGAAAAAGTGGTCAGAATGTAAAAGCCTCAAATGAAAAATTTGTCAGAATGAAATGAATGTCAAAATGAAACACCAAAATGCTAATTTTACAGGAAAGCATAAAAAAGTAAACCAACCCAATCCATAGGTAGTCACCAAATCTTTTACCAATTATAGATTTTTAAATATTTTTTCAAAATTCCAAAAAAGTTCGAAAAATTGATAATTTTTCTATTTGTGACTGAAAAACTGGAAAAAAATCCTGATTTTGATAGTTTTATGTCATAAGTCATTAGAAGTTTAAAAAACAAAATAAATACTTTGAAATTTTCAAAATTGAATGCTTGGATAACCGCTGCATAAAGTTGAAAAATATTTAGAGGAACTTTAATTTTCTATATGTATTTTTTTAACTAGAACCATATTTAGCTCTTAAATTTAAATGCTGAAATTTTAACCTAATCACGCAATTTTTTACTAATTCACTTAAAACTTATGGCTGATGTATTAACCCGTGTAATAAGCACAAATACGAATTATGAGAAGCTGATATGCGTAAGGCAAATAATTTGATTGTGTTTCAAATAAATTTTTTGCCATTTTAAAGGTATGGTGATTACTGCAGGCTATGTCTTTAGCTTCAAAATTGGATTCACGATGATGATTAACTATATTAAATTGGGACTCTTAGTATCAAAAATCGATTGGAATAAGATCTGTTGTATTAGATCTTACAACGCATTTCAAAATCAATTATTGTTTACATTTTAAGTGTTTAGAATTTAGAGTGTGCTGATTATTGTGTCTAACTTATTATTTTAATCGTTTAAAGATTGCCGTTCTTTTAATATTTGCAAATTAAAAGACTATTAGATAAACCTTAAAAACCGGATTGGGGATAAATGAAGCAAGCTATGATATCGTGTGGTTTTATTACAAACTACAGTTGAAGCTTGATATAACGATATAAGGGACAATCAAGGGAAAGGTGGTTTTTGTCTCTTATAGCTATTATCCACTACATATACATAGTGGTCATAACCCTTATATATATTGTGGCCATGATCACTACATATTTGGCATGTGCAGCGTATGGTATGTTGGTCAACTATATAAATATATATGAATGTTGATTTATAGCCTTAATAGTCTCACGACCATAATTCATCCTAGCAGTGGGAACATACTATAAATTCGCCGTAGTGCCCATGAGTATTTTAATTTAAAATGTTGAATCTGCAGCTATTTGTTTTACGCTTAAGTTTAATGGATCATATATTTAGATCATGTTTTTGTGCAGGTACAGGACTGAAGGCTACGTAAAAGTCTAGTTTGTAAGGGTCAAAATAGAAGTATAAATATATCAATTGATTGGTTCTACAACTATTGTTTACGCTTAAACTTAATTTATTTTATGGCAATGTAGCAATTAGTAAAAAATGTATCAAATCGTAATGTTATTTTTGCTTCTAATCTTGGCTGTAGAAAGGTGCATGAGTAACTGCATTGCAGAAAGGTCTCTGCTATATAGTGGACATGCAAGACCCTTCCATATTGATGTTTTCAATGGCAGATATGCATTTATGTGCGCGCATGTCCCTTACATGATAAGATTATGCTTGCTTGGGAAATAAAAGTCTGTCCACAATAGCTCCTTGACCACTATATGCCTGTCTCTTATATCAAGCTTCAACTGTATACATGTTAAGACACAGGAGTATGAATGTTTGTCAATTTTAACATAACAGGCATTATTTAGCAATTACATTTCATACCAGCAGCCAATATAAATTTGAAGTAAATAAATTCTGATAAATATCGTGGGAATAATTGTGTATGGAAACAAACAAGTCCCTAACACACGCCACTTCACTCTCAGCCTTCATAGGAGATACTTGTCCTTATTTTGTTCTCCTCTTATTATTACTTCCGCAAGAAATATCAACCTGCACTATAGCAACACAAATCTTGTGCTTACGCTAGTTATAAAATGGGCTTAAGTGATAAAATGGACACCATGGAAAATATCAACCCATTTAATAATTCCACTCTGAAAAGTCAAAATATTGTACCGAATTTTCAAGTTCATGGTGCCGTGTCAATTTAAGCAACCGAAAACACCGTTCATAACACACAGGATATGTTTGCACATTTAATAGCAAAACATGAAAAACTCGACGTTTTAAATATCACACTGACTGCAACCTTGCTTATAAAAACAAAACGAACTTGCCTGAATCACAGTTTTTAAATGAGGAACTGCCATATGGAATGAGAATGTACCTGAAAGCATTAAGACGCAAAAGAACCGAACTTTTCGAAGACGGATATGACCTGACCATAAACTGGAGAGAGAAAACTAGAAGCTCTCCACAAACTGACAATGACCAGTCCTCTCAAAACGACAGAAGTGAATCTGATGAGCCACCTGCAAAACGTGGAAGAAAATCGACTCCAAATCCCACTTTTTAGGATTGAGAAATCTTCGCAGTTTCTCCAAAACAGTCAGAGGAAGTTCTCAGTTCAAATTAAATCGACCATTGGTAACTACACAAGCCGAAAACAAAAGAGGACGCGGCGGAAGAGGAAGAAGGGGAACTACCAGTAGAATTCCAGCAAGAAATCAAGGTGCAACTCCGCCCTCTCAAGACAACAGCCAACACTTAGCAGCGGAATAAAGATAAGTCAAATTAACGCTCAATCAATAAAAAAACAAAATCCATCAAATTGATGATTTCCTATCTGTACATAGCTATGACGTTTTATGCTTAACTGGAACATTTTTAAAGGAAAACCATTCAATCCTCGATATCCCAGGCTATAATTTGTATAGAGCCGACATTGATAAACCAGGCAAAAGGGGCATTGCCATTTTGACTTCTGACAAATTCAAATTCTGGGAATTAAAAATATCATCTCAATAAACCAATACACAAATAGCATCAATAAAGGCTCAATTTGAATTCCAAAAATGCGCATACCGGCATCCTGATTACTATACAGAAATCTTAGACAGTGACATATATAACATAGAAACTATAATAAGTACTATTATGGAAAATGAAAATAATTTTGTTATTTATGGTGATTTCAACTTTAGAAAAAACACAGTTATTCCGCTTATCAGTTTCTATAATGCGCTTAGCATTAAACAAATTATAAATGTCCCTACTAGACAAAATCCCATTCTTGCCTTGATATTTGTGAAGAATGCATCTTAGGTAACAAAGTCAAAGGTTTTCGAAGCTTTCATCACCGACCATCTAGCAACTGAATGCACGTATTTATATTTGAAGCCAGATAGGAACTTTTACGGCATTTACAATACCTGCATTCCAAGTAAAGTCAAAAACTTTATTCCTAGAAAAATAAAAATAAATAAATAAATAAAAAATATCGAAGCTCCACATACGTATTACAAATACCATTTAAATTAGCATGAACGTTTTTCTTCCTTTTGGTAAGCATTGTCTTTATTCTAAATCGATGTCCTGATTTTCCTGAGAGATAATTTCCGAGTTGTCAAGGTCTTGCTGAAATGGTAGAATTTCTAAAAGTTCAAAGTTATCAGTGTCTGCAACAACAACGTCATCACAATTTATACGTACCCTATTATACATGAAATAAACTGGTTTTTTGTCAACTACTCCAATTGGTTTTATACTTTTCCACGTACTCCACACTTGTGACATGGATTTTACTTGTACTGCTTTCATGAGTTCGTCATAATTGATGTATCCATTAGGTTCACGAGGTTCATTGACTCAATTTGAAATCCTCATATTTCTATCTCAATTAAATAAAACAGCTGTCCCCATCATGCTCTGAAAACCCGTATTTGTCAACAAAGCGAAAAAACTCTTGAAATTTTTCTTCTGCTTATTCTGATAACTTGTGAGTAGAGTTGGTTAGATTTATGCTGTTCTCATTAAGTAAATTGTCCACCTCTGATTTTTGGATTTCTAAAATGTCCACCTATGATTTTTCCATCTCTAAATTGTACACCTCGGATTCTTCCTCCTCTAAGTTGTCGACCTTGGATTCTCTAATCTCTGAATTGTCCACTTTAGATTTTGAGGCCTTCACGCAGCACTGGGATGGTAGTGTTGTGTTTTATGATTTGATCTATGAAAAAGATGATTTCATTTTGTTGTCATAAGGTTATATTCAGGAGTGTTGCGGTTACACCAAGCATGATTTCACCCCATTAGATAATTATTGTAGCATACGCATCCGAGTTTGTTTATACGATGTCATTTTTCGGCAGAAGTGGACCTGGAGCGAAAATAAGAACCAGCTGTAACGCTAGCCAATAGGTTTTAAAATTGTGCAGGAGAGCATTCTTCTACGTCAATTTGCTATAAATCATACATTATGTTGTTAGCGATTCATTCATTTGCACAACATTATCGGTTTCACTAAAATCTCTCATCAATGTAGGGTTAAACGAGTTAAATTACACTTAAAGTAGTTAAATCGGAAATTACCGTAGATGAATACAATCTATTGTAGTCATGTGAACGTTACGTTTGTCCGTCTGTCTGTGCGTCCATCTACGTAATAACTCTTAAACGCTTCATCCGACTTGGACCAAATTTGGTATCGAGGTTGCTTGGGTCAAAGAAAAGACCCCTATTGATTTTCGGTTTCCTAGGTCAAACCGATTTTTCTATTTTCCATTGGAGTCAACAGTATTTTTCAATAACACCCTATAGCATGTGATACAATTTTCAAAAGCCTTTGTTGAGCACATAAATTTCCACTAATTGACCGTTTCGTAGAAAGCTCCTACTAGCGGAAAATCTCTAAAACCGTTATAAAACATCAAATATCTGCTTTGAACATGATCGACAGTAATTATGAGTCGTATATCCTGATTACGGTCGAATAATAGATAGACATAGAACTATAAAAGTGTAATGAGTGACATGCCAGTCACGACTCACGACATGTATAATTTCTGATCTAACAAGTCAACTTATAAATACTATGAATCTTTACTCCAGATCTCTTTATCACGGATAAGAGAGCATTATCAGACAAGGTAAACTCAATGTTTGGCATATAAATGACTTTTAAAAATTCAAATTTGAGTCGAAATCATGGTTCATCTTCTAAAATTCATTATATGCTAAACAATGAATCTTTTCCGGCTCTCGGGATATTCGTACGCAAAATAAGGATAACACAATGAGCCATAGATGTACAAAAATTACATCCCAGTGTAAAATTGTATGCTAACAAGTTCATATTATTGGAGTAAAATTGTAACTTTTGAAGGTAAGGATTCCATTGTAACATGTATGGAAATATATTTAAAGATTTATTAAGCCTTAAGGCTCTGAGTACAAAAGAATTAACCATTTTCGTAGGAAGTTGCTAGAATATAGTCTAGAAAACTGTGTAGAACACAATAAAAACATCCTTAACAGCATATAAAGATAGACGGCTCATCAATTCTGACATTTTAAAGTCGTTAGCATCAAATCGTTTAATAGTCAATAGTCATGATAAGGAAATTTTTTAATAAAAATGTCTGAAATTAAATTTAATGGAGTTAAAGGCCAAAATTGTATTAATTACTACCTACCATTTATATTGATTAGAAATGCTTAAAACTGGATTATCGCTTCTCAATTGTGTACTATTACTCGCATTAAATTACCAGATTAGAATAGTTCTTGATTAACAATTTCAGTTTTAAACGTCAAAGTTGGATATTTTTTCAATTATAATAATTTGGAACTACAATTTTTTCTAATGATCCAGTTATCATTTAATTGTACTTAAGCTTGTGTATCAAAATTTAAACAAAATTTGCATTAGTCTTTTGCTTTTTTATTTAAGATATTAGGAGAAACACTGTTTAATTTACAATATTGTTAATGCTAGATTAATTGTTTTCTCAAGGTAAAGTTTTTATGGCGTAAATTGGTCATAACTGCTTTTAAAATATTAATTTGGCAGAAAGCCCAATTTAAGCTTGGCGTCTGTACTCGACCACAATCTTCCTGCACTGTCAAGTCAACCAGTATTAGATACATACATATGCAGTGACTGGTAAGCTACTTGAAACTTCATATCTTCGCGTTTTTTCCTGAAATTTACTTATGATGATACATGCCACGACTGGTTATTTTAAATGAACAGCAAGGAAGATTTGAGTGAAGTACATTAGCTGGTTGAACAAAAAGAAAATAGAAAAACAACCGTTCAAAAAGTTTCAATTAATGATTTTTATTATATTTCTTCACAACATTTAATAATAATACAGTAATAACTTATAGTATTACAAAATCGCTCCATTACATATTGTCTATTATAAACAAATGGAGGTTAAGTTTGCATAATTTATTTTGAAATATTTCATTTTTTTTATAAACACAAATATTTGTAACATAATTTTTATCTAAACCCCTTTATATCTTGAAACCCTAAAAGCAAGTCAAGTACATATACCAAAATAGCATCTAAATATCCCATTGTCATCTCTGGACTTATATAGCTGACATCTCCCACTTTGAATGTTATGCTGCTAAAGCTTTTAAGTATCTTTCTAGTTTGTATGTCCTTCCTCCTTTCCCATCTTTCGCCTAATTGATTTCGCCACTTGATCAATAAATTGCCACTCCACTCTGCCATTTTACATCCAGTTCCCAAGCAAACACCATACATCAACGAATTCAGGAATAGCCCAAATGTGCAAACAGTTGTGTTAAACATTGTAGCATATTGAGTTTTGAGAATTACTGTTATTACAGCAACCACAACAACAACAAATGCTACAGTAAACTAGCATGCTAAAGTATTCTTTACGAAATCTACGGACGCATTTACAGACACATTAAGTTCCCGAAATCTCTTGATGCCCCTAGAACTCAAGTAGCATTTATGGCTAAGCTCGTAAAATATAACCAGAGTATACCACAGCATTAGTAAACAGAAGATAGCAATTGTCGTCTCATTTACTGCCAGACACATACAAGCAAGCCATGTAACCAAAAATCGAACAATTTTGAACCAAAATATTACACCATATTCCGAATAGCCAAGAATTAGCAAAAGTTTATAAGGTGCATCCAAATTTGTCATTACGAGACCATACACAGGGACCATAATAGCTGGAAAGAAGTAGCAGGAATTTATAAACTGGAACATTAGAAGCCCCAGAAAATTTCCTGTTTCCGCCTGCTCCATTTCCCAATTCATCATGTTGGCCATGTCCCAGCCGTAGAGCTGAACTGCATGATGGAATATAACAGCGAGAGAGAAGTTAGCGGTGCAAAATATGACAAAAATGAAGGCGTTTCGGGACATTGACAAACTTTGTGGTCCGTATTTGATTGCATAAGCATCCAGAAATATGTATATGAAACAGACAATGTGTAGAAAAATGACTGACAAATGATACATGGGCAATTGGAGTTTTCTTTTTATGAAAACCAGCTTTTCTGACAGTGGATCCCATTCTAATAAGTAGGAAAATATACCTATTTTACGATTGAAGCGCAAAGCTTTAAGAACATATGAGTTCGTCATTGTGATTGACTAACGGACAGAAGACAGAAGTTTTAAAGCGTAGTAATAACAATTTATATACTATCTGTGCAAGTTATTAAGTAGCACTAAATACCGTTTGCGTATATTAAGCTTAAAGCTTCTTTGTCAATCCTACAATACAGTTTGGTTGGGAAAAGTAAACAGTTTGACATTTTCACACTATAAAGGTTGGATAATAATATTGAATTTTTAAGAAAGGTTATTTCGACAAATCACTTAACATTTTAATATTTTCATTTAAAAATTGATGACATCCTTGATATTATAATTTCTACTGCATTTAAAAAGCATACAACCGTATTTTATAAGCTTTAAATTCCTGAAATTTTGGGAAAATTCCAAAATTGAAGTGGTGACATTTGTTGTGACAAATGTCATGACAAATGAATTCACATCATGCAAGCTACAATGTGCTACGATGTAAATCTAAGAAAAGTTCGCACATAAGTAAAATAATTACAAATTACATGTATAATAAATCATATCCTCATAAGTATGTACATATGCATATACCTTTCTAGTTTCTTAATTACAATATGCCAAGACCTATAACATTACATTGTAAAGCTGATACAACAGTATATTTAAGCCTTCAACTTTAAACTAGGTCATGACAAACCACTAAAACATTTACAACCGAGCCCAATATAGAATCCAAATAGCCAATTTTCATTTCCTTGCTAATTACACTCACATCACCTACCTTTAGCGCTAGCACCGATAAACTAGCCAAAGTCTTTTGAAATCGCTTTCTCTCTTTTAAATTCACACGATGTCCCAACTGAACTCTCCACTTTTCCAGAAGCTGATCACTCCACTCCGATAACTTGCACCCAGTTTCAAGAGAAATCCCAAGCACAGTTAAATTTATAAAAAGACCTCCCACACAAACAATTATGCTAATTCTTGTAGCATTATGCGCTTTTAACGTTAAAATAATCGTATTAATTGCTACAACCACATTAAAGAATGCAATAGTGTAAAAGCATTGAAGAATTGATTTTGCAAAACTATTTGCTCCTTTAAGAAAAACACTTAATTCTCTATAACGTCGAATACCATAAGTGCTCAAAAAGCATTTGTGGGTGACCCCATACAAAATTAGAAGAAGATGCCAAAGCATTAGAACCCCGAAATTGCAAACATTTGATAAATTAATTGAAAGACATTGACAAGCCATCGAAATGAAAATAAATCTCAATACTTTTACAATTAAATATGATCCTAAATCTTGAAGCCCAAATATGATAATTAGCTGATAAAGCGAATCCCTGTTTTTGAGAGTGAAGTAAACAGGAACAATAAAGGATGGAAGAATCACGCAAGAAATTGTCAACTGGCACATTAGTATACCAAGCCATTTGTTTGTTTCGATCTGTTCAATTTCCCAGTTCATGAGAGACGCCATTTCTTCCCCATATTGGCAAACAATTTGATGAAATAGAAGCGCCTGTAGAATGTTGACCGTTACAAATGCAACAAATATCAGTGAGTTCCAAGACATTCCTAAAGATTGAGGTCCGTGGGATATTGAATATGTGATGGAAATTAGGTACATGACAAATAACGATAGTAAGCAAATCAATGTAAAGTTGTAAGTTTTTAAACTTATATTGTTTGAACAGAATTTCATTTTTTGAAGATAGGGGTCCCATTGCAACATGTATGGAAATATATTTAGGGCCTTATTAAGTCTTAAGGCTCTGAGTACAAAAGAGTTGACCATTTTTAATGAAAGTGGCCAGGAACGATTCTAAAATACTTTCGAAAAAACAATAAGAGCCACCTTGACCAGAAAAAAGAAAGAAAAGTGGCTCATCAAATCTGACATTGTAAAGTCGTTAGCATCAAATCGGTTTAAAGGATAATTTTTTTAATAAAAATGAAACATAATTTAATTTAGTTAAAAGCCTTATTACTACCTGTCATTTATATTGATTATGAATACTTTCAACTTAATAATCGCTTAACAATTGTCTCGAACCATCAGATGAAGCTAGTTTTTGACAAACATTTTCTGTTCGTAATGTCAAGGTTATAGATAATTTTTCAACTAAAATAATTTCGTTATTATAATTTTGCTAAAAATCTAGTAATTAATAAATTGTACGTAAGTTTGAGCATAAAAGTTTGTACAAAATATTTCACCAAAGTGACAAGTTGGACAAGCATGGCATTTCTTTGTTATTATTTTTCATTTAAAATATAAGGAAATGTACTGTTTAGGTCATAATATTGTTAATTGCCTGATTAATTGTAATTTCAAGGTTAAGTTGTTGTTGCATATATTTTTGATAATTACTTTTAAAATGATACAAAGATAATTTGGCAGAATACCCAATTTAAACACGGCGTGAGTACTCTGCCAAAATCGTCCCGCACTGTCAAGTCAACCAATACTAAATATATGCACTATTTGTGAGCTACTTGAAACTGTATAAATCCTTACATATTTTTCTTGAAATTCATTTATGATACTGGCTACTGGTTATTATATGTGAACACCAAGGTAGATTTTAGTGAAGTACAATAGCCGGTTGAAGAAAAGTAAAAAAGAAAAACAAGCGTTGTTGGTCATTCATATTTAATTAGTTTTAATAAGTGATTGTTTTATTATATTTCTTCACAACATTTTATAGCAAGACAGTGATAACTTATAGTATTACATCATATTTTAATTATATATTGTCACTTGCACAAAAATCAAGGTTATATTTTCTTATTTTATTTTTAAATATTGCATATTTTTTGACAAATACAAAACCTTTTTAAGACAATTTTTATCTGGACCCTTTTATATCTTGAAATCCTAAAAGCAAGTCAAGTACATATACCAAAATAGCATCTAAATATCCCATTGTCATCTCTGGACTTATGTAGCTGACATCTCCAACTTTGAATGTAATGCTCCTAAAGCTTTTAAGTATCTTTCTAGTTTCTATGTCCTTCTTCCTTTCCCATCTTTCACCTAATTGATTTCGCCACTTGATCAATAAATTGCCACTCCATTCAGCCATTTTACATCCAGTTCCCAAACAAACACCTAACATCAACAAATTCAGGAATAGCCCAAAAGTGCAAACAGTTGTGCTAAACAATGTAGCGTTTTGAGTTTTAAATGTGAGTATTATTGTTATTACAGCAACCACAACAACAACAAATGCTACGGTAAAGTAGCATGCTAAAGTATTTTTAACAAAATCTACAGACGCATTTATTACAACATTAAGCTCCCGAAATCTCCTGATGCCCCTAGAACTCAAGTACGATTTATGGCTAAGCTCGTAAAATATAACCAGAGTATACCACAACATCAACAAACAGAAGATAGCAATTGTCGTCTCATTTACTGCCAGACACATACAAGCAAGCCAGGTGACAAGAAATCGAACAATTTTGACCCAAAATATTGCACCATATTCCGGGTAGCCAAGAATTAGTATAAGTTTATAAGGTGCGTCCAAATTTGTCACTACCAAAAACACAGGGACCATAATAGCTGGAAAGAAGTAGCAGGAATTTATAAACTGGAACATTAGAAGACCCAGAAAATTTCCGGTTTCAGCCTGCCCCATTTCCCAATTCATCATGTTGGCCATATCCTGGCCATAGATTTGCACTGCATGATGAAATATAACTGCAAGTGAGAAGTTAGCGGTGCAAAATATGACGAATATGAAGGCGTTTCGGGACATTGATAAGCTTTGAGGTCCGTATTTGATTGCGTAAACAGCAAGAAATATGTAAATGAAACAGATAATATGTAGAGAGATGACTGACAAATAATACATGGGTAAGTGAAGTTTTTTGGTTATGAAAACCAGCTTTTCTGACCGTGGATCCCATTCTAATAAGTAGGAAAATATACTTACTCTTCGATTGAAGCGCAAAGCTTTGTGAACAACCGAGTTCGTCATTGTGATTGATTTGAATGACTGACACGAGAAAAGATGATTTCAGAATAGTACATAATTGGTACAATTAGCTTCCATTTAAGGCGTGTCCGCACATAATTAGTTTGCAAACGAAATATAAAGCATTAGAACGCACTGCTAACAATTTAGGAACTTTTATTACAAATTCAAATGACATAACAAAACATTTTGCTTCTATTATGTATTAATCTCATCGAACATTTGCCAATACTCAGTTCAAATAATGAAATAAATATTTTTAAACTTTTTTAAAATTAAAAGATTGGATATTCGCTGTTTAATGTTCGGAATTATTTTTAAAAGACTTTAATGAAAGTTCATAGCATAACTTTCATTTGCTTCAGAACTATAGCTAAAATTTAAATGCTGGAATTTTAGCCTAATCACCTAATTGCGTACTAATTCACTCAAAACGTATGGCTGATGTACAATTAACCTATGTAATAAATATTATTGGCAATTGGCGTGCGAATTATAACTAATTTGTATGTGCTTTGAATAAATTGTTTGCCATGATGTTGACAGGGTATGTCTATAGCTCGAAAACCGGATTCTTGATAATGACTAACTACATATAATTGAAACTCATAACATAGAAAATTGATTAGAATAAGGCCTGCCATAAGAATGCTTTAACAATACTTGTAAGCTAACATGCGTAAGCTTATTACAAAAATACAACGCATTTCAAAATCATTAATTTTTTTTTACATTTAAAGCGTTTAAAAAATTTATCTATAAGGCTTAATTTGCTTACTTTGCTATGTTAATTGTTTAGAGATTGCTAATTAGCCAAGTGTTTTTCTACCATTTTATTGGTAGATTATTACACTATCAGGTAATTCTTAAAAAGAAAATTGAGGTAAATCATGCAAATTATGATATCGTTTGGATTTATTACATACTATACATGCTAAAACACAGGAGTACAAATGTTTGCCTACTTTACATGCATACATATATGCGTACATTTGGCCATTACAATTTCAAACTAATAGTCAATATAAAATTGAAGTAAATAAATTTTGATAAATATTTTGGTGTTTACGAAAAATTATATATAGAAATATTACAGTGAGCTTTAACATGAACGTATACTTATTTCATCTGTCTTTTACAAATGCAAAATAATTACGAGTTAATTCATATCTTGAAAACCCAAAAGGAAGTCAAGCACATATACTCAAATAGAATTTAAATAGCCCATTGTCATCTCTGGACAAACATAGCTGACATCTCCAACTTTAAATGTTATGCGTTTAAATCTTTTTAGCATCTTCCTAGTTACGATGTCTTCCCTTTTCTCCCACCTTTTAGCAAATTGAATCTTCCACTTGATCAGCAAACGACCACTCCACTCACCAATTTTACAACCCGTTTCCAACGCAACACCCAACATCATCAAATTCATGAAAAGTCCAAAACTACAAACAGTTGTACTAAAAAATGTGACGTTTTGAGCTTTAAAAGTAAGAATAATCGTTATTACAGCAACCACAACAACTGCAAACGCTACACTAAAATAACACGCCAATGTACTCTTAATAAGGTCAGTGGACGCATTCATCACCACATTAAGTTGCCGGAATCTCTTAATCCCCCTAAAACTCAAATAGCACCTATGGTTTAGCTCATAAAATATAACCAGAGTATACCATAATGATACTAAGCAGAAGATGGCAACTTTTGTTAGATTTATTGCCAGACACTGACAAGCAAGCCATGTAACCAGAAATCGAAGAATTTTCACCCAAATTATTAGACCGGAATCTGGGTAGCCAAGAATCAGAAAAATTTTATATGGAGCGTCTAAATTTGTCATTAAGAAGAACACAGGCACTAAAGCAGCTGGAAAAAAGTAGCAGAAAACTGTAAATTGAAACATTAGAAGTCCAAGAAAATTTCCTGTTTCAGTTTGCTCCATTTCCCAATTCATCATGTTGGCCATATCCTGGCCATAGATTTTCACCGCATGATGGAATATAATCGCTAATGAGAAATTGGCCGTACAAAATACAATAAAAATGAAGGCGTTTTTTGACATTTGTAAACTCTGTAGTCCGTATTTGATTGCATAGGCCTCAAGAAATATGTAAATTGGGCATACAATATGTAGACAAAGCACAGTCAAATGGTATATAGGCAATTGTAGTTTCTTCGTTATGAAAACTAGTCTTTGTTGCGGTGGGTCCCATTCCAACTGGTAGGAAAATACACTTATTTTGCGATTGAAAAGAAAAGCTTTAAGAACAAATGAGTTCGTCATGGTGACCCTGAAGAAGGAATGACATGCGGGAAGAAAGTGAGAAAAAGTTTTTATTTATTCTTCCTATAAGTAGTAGTACAAATTACATTGCGTACTAATTTTGATGACATAACTCTTCAATTTCAATCACGGTTTGTTCGTGGATTGCCCACGTGCAAATAAAATAATAAATAATTGAACCTACCTACATGATATAATTTATAACTTATTACCACAACAATGAAGTCATCGTACAGCTCACAACTTCCTCTACAAATTCTAAAAATGTGTTCCTATTAATTGTCTGAAATGGTTAGGCATATGGCATCAGAAATATGACACAAATTTTTTGTAACTTTAAAAAACATTGATTTCTTCCTTCATAACTTGAGTTGAGTAGCAAGCGCGTTGTATGGCATACATACGTTTTAGTTATAATTCATACAAGAAAACCCAATTAAATTACATTTAACTTACTTAACTAGTATGTTACATGAACTATATTCTAAACTGTAAGTTTTTATACAAGGATAGTGAAGATTGACAGAGCTAAAATAAACTCAATTGTTTTACAAAAATGGTTTAAAAAATATATCCCTAGCATCGATAATCAATACAATCTTAAATATATAAAACATTATAAGAATTCTATAAAAAAAAGTTATTACTAGCTTTTAGAGATAAGATGTACACATAAACTTGCGAAAATCAATATAAAGTTACTATTAAAAATCCAAATTTTCCATGTTCTAAGTAAGCAGACGAATATTAAATCGATTGCGTTTTCTATGTAGTGGTTAATGTATGAGTAATCAGCTATCTACATGACTGAAGATTTGTTGACTTTACAAGCTGTACAATTAATAAAGATATAATTTTATGGATTAAAACTTGTCCTACTCATAACTTAAGTGCGCATGCTGATATATTTAAACGTATTATAATTATAATTACTTAATAATTATTTGCTTTACATAAATGATTAAACAACAACACCCAACGAACAACTACAGATTCTACCACAGCAACAAAGTAATCGTATAATCGACAACCTGCTCAGCGAATTCCAGCATTGTATTCTTATTAATTGAAAAGAATGGAAAAGCATAAGGAACATTGAAAGCTTTACAACTCTTTGCAAATTTCCAGAACATCGTTTTCCTTCCACAGAGCTTCAACCCGACATCCTTAAATGTCTCCGATATTTCCACAAGTTCTCCACAAACTGTACTCTCGACACTCATCAGAAAGAATGGAGCGCATATCAAGCTTCCCAGAACGATATACGCGAGATACCCAAACTGCATAATGATTTCTTGATACTTTATCCCAAAATATATCAAGACAGAGGCAGTACTGAGGATAGCGACTTGATGAATTGACAGCAAAAAACTGGCCATTATTTCGTGCAGAAGAACATTGAAAAGGTGCTGAATTCTGTAGAAATTTGCAACCTCGGTGTCCTCAATATTTTGCCAAGTTGGTGTCAAAACTTGACATCTCCCTTTTCCCGAACTAGGGCGAATGCCCGTCGGAGTCACGTCTTCTAGAACGGATGTAGCGATGTTATGATGAGCGACAATTATTGATGCAAAGAAGAAGACGACATTAGCAAAGCTGTAGAATGCTAATGACATGAGAATGAAGAAAGGAATATATTTTGCCTCAAATTTGATCTGAATATCGAGCCATTCTTGATAGATGATTGTGCAAGGCTCAATTGGGCATAGGACAGTGATGCAGACTACTGGGGCTAGTGCGGTAGTAGCAATAATTGATAGTCCTAAGAACAATGTGCCTTGACGCATCTTTTTCTGGTAGTTAGCGTCCGGCTGTATATTTCGAAAATGACGCAGTTCTTGGTAGGCTCTGTTGTATTTGATGGTTTGATTCATGAAGTACATTAGTTCTTCTTGGCGGTGAAGTAGGACTATGGTGAGGAGTGTGAGCGTTCCGCAAAGTATGATTTCGCCCCATTGGATAATTATTGTGGCGAAGGCATACGCATCTAAGGTTTCCTCGTCTGAGGTAACTTTTCCGTAGAAGTGGATGAAATGACCGAGACAGAATAAAATACCACAAGGGATCAACCAGTAGCTAGAAAATGTTGAAAAACATATAAAATAAAACACATTTCTTTCAAATATTTCAAATATTTTAATATTTTAAAAACTTTTATTCAAATTTTACCAGTTTAGTTGAAAGTAGAGACTTGAAGGGATAACTTGCTGTTTTTCATAATCCCACCGATAAGGTGTCTGAAGGGAAAACCCTGACCAGCTGTAACGGTAGCCAATAAATTTGATCAAGGTTTCCGAAAGCATTTTACCATGCATCAGTATTTCGTGTGGATGACATTAACAAATTTATTTTGGAAATAAAACACCTCCAAATCTTATAGGAATATACGAATTTTTCTGGTAGTAATGCATATTTCAATGAACTTTCTTGCTATAAAAGCTTGACATTTTGAGAAGAATGTGAAGTCATACAAAAAAACGAATGAGAATGTAATGTATTTGAAAACCCGATTTCAATTTATTCCATAACTAGATCAATATCTGTATTTTTAATAATAAAAATGTGATCGAAATTATTGATAAAATGGGTTACATGAGCTTAAGGCTTTTATAAATAGTTTTATTTTTTATGGATGTTGAAATAAGAGCTAAGAAAGCTTCATAACCAAATTATATACTAAAGTAGATTCCTAATTTAAACAGCAACGATAAAATCTTTACAATTACTTTATAAGTTGTTGGTATCTTGATCAATATATAAATGTTAGCAAAAACAATTATTTATTGAGCAAGTGAAGCTCTGTATATTTTCTACTGAACAGTATTTAAAACTAATAAACACTATAATAATATTTCAAACTGTAACTGTAAACCAAATTCTCTAAATCTACCATAGCATCAATGTAATCGTATAGTCAACAACTTGCTTGGTGAAATCCAACAATGTATTTCTGCCAACCGAGTAAAATGGATATGCATAAGGAATATTGAATGTGACGCAACTCTTTGAAAATTTCCAGAACATCGTTTTCCTTTGACACAGCTTTATCCCAGCATCTTTAAATCCCTCCGACATTTCTACCAATTCCCCACAAATTGTACTTTCTACACTCATAAGAGCAAAGGGACAACCTATTAAAGTCCCCAAAACGACATACGCCAGATACCCGAATTGCATGATTATTTCTTGATACTTTATCCCAAAATAAATTAGCACGCAAGCAGTACTAAGAATAGCGACTTGATGAAGAGATATCAAACAATTGGCCATTATTTCATTAAGTTGAGCATTGAATACTTGCAAAATTCTGTAGAAATTTGCAACCTCCGTGTCCTCAATATTTTGCCAAGTCGGTGTCAAAACTTGACATCGTCCGCGTTCCTTTCCAGAACTAGGGCGAACGCCCGTCGGCATTATGTCTCCTAGAACTGATGTGGCAATATTATGATGAGCGGCAATTATTGTGGCAAAGAAGAAGATGACATTTGCAAAGCTGTAGAATGCTAATGTCATGAGAATGAAGAATGAAATAAATTTTGCCTCAAATTTGATCTCAATATCGAGCCATTCTTGGTAGATGATAGTGCAAGGCTCAATTGGGCATAGTACAGTGCTGCAAATTAGTAATGGAACAACTGTCATGCTTACAGTTGCAAGCATTAAGAATACTGAACCCTGACGCATCTTCCTCTTGTAGTTTGGATCTGACGATATCTTTCGGATTTTACGCAGTTCTTGGATGGTAGTGTTGTATTTTATGAGTTGATTCATGAAATACATGATTTCATTTTGATTTCGAAGAATGACTATGGTGAGGAGTGTTACTGTTGCGCATAGTATGATTTCCCCCCATTGAATTATAATTGTGGCGAAGGCATACGCGTCCAAGGTTTCCTCATCCGATGTGACTTTGCCGTAAAAGTGGATCAAGTGAGCGAGACAGAATAAAATTCCACAAGGGATCATCCAGTAGCTAGGGGTAAAAATATGTATTTGAAATATTTGTTTAAGTACCTTAAAAAGTTGAATGCTTTCAAAGTATAATAAAAGCTTTAACTTGCTAATAAATTTTAAAAGCATACCAGTTTAATTGAAGGTAAAAACTTGACGGGATGACTTGCTGTGTCGTGTGGTCCCATCGGTATGGCGTCTGGAGGGAAAACCTTGACCAGCTGTAACGATAGCCTATACATTTTATGATTGTGTATGAGAGCATTCTTCTATTTCACTATGCAATGGGTGGTTAAAGTTGTTTCGTAATGGAACCTATGCATTTCTAACACACATTTACACAACATTTTAGGATGGCGATGGATATTGCCAACAATTCAGCATGAGCTTCTGAGGAGAACGAATTCAAATCCAAAAAAATAATGTCTTCTGAAAATCAGATAAACCGTTAAAATTGATTTAGGTTTTATTTTAAGCTACATTTAAAACTATACTATATTGATAACAAGAATATATGAGATTAAATTAAATTTAGCAACATGTCGTTTTCAATTTTTTAAATAAAGTTTACTAAGGCTACCGGATCTGATAACAATATAGATTATTTTTTTAATTTAGTTAGCCAGATTTAGTTTAACTGATTAGAATATTAAATTTTAATATTATGTGGGTTTCAATTGCGATAATATATGACGCATGAAATCCTATGACAGCTTTCTCAATTAATTTTACTGCGCAGAAATCAACGCGATAACTAGAAATATGAATTGTTTTAATAACAAAATGAATTGTTGGCTGCTTCCGCTGAGAAAATGGTGATTTCTTATTTTGGATGCTTGACCAACGTTTTGAAGCATTTGTTAATCTTGATACTTGTCAATTTTCACTAAGCTCTGTCATCAATATAAGATTAAAGGAGCTAAATTACCAGCAAGCGGAAATTACCAACTATGTTTTAGAGAATTAATTAGTAAACATATTTTAAGGAACATCAGTATTTTAAAATTTGTGTATGAATTTACTAGAAAAATTATACATTACCTTGCATGCATTCATAAATAGACTGTCAAATGCATATTTTAACTTACATCAAATATAAAAGTATTTAAGTACTATGACATAATCAAGTTATGAAGATAAGGTGGCATGAAAATGTGCAAAAACCACTGAAAAAATGAAATAAATCATTCTGCATATATTTGCATTCAAATTTATGATTGAGGCTCATAAGACACTATTGAGGCCAAAGCATTCCTAAAAAGTCCTACAGGTTGCGAGTCTGTAAAAGAAAATAAACAAATCTCATAAAAACTAAAATAATTATGCATTTCCTCCTGAAATCTTCATATTTTCATAAAAATCCTTTACCTTGCTTAACCGCCCACTCCTCCTCAGCGGATGCAGCATTTCTGACTTCCTCATCTTTTTACTTGTCCTTATCCCCTTGATTGTTAATCGATCCACCAAAACTACTGGCTGTCTATAACATTTAGGTATGAACTCCTCAAATTTTGCATTAATTTTACTATTATACTCCATCAAATGTTGTTCCTTCATTAGTAACCCCGCCTCAAACTGATTATCTGTCACAGGAACCTCTGCGCTTAGTACTGGAATTAAGGCACCTAAATTCTCCTCATTTTCTTTCCAACCAGCACAATCTATTTCCTCAGCAATTTTTTCACATCCAGTCTTCTCAATTTCAGTTCCAATATTTTCAGAGACTCTCGAATCTGCCGTAATTTCTATCACATCTTCCACCCCACTTTCCTCATCATCTTCCTCCCAATTTGTGAAATTTGTAATCCTACTAGCTAAATTCCTCTTTTTCCACCTTTTAGTCAACTGTGTCATTTTGGGACAGTCAAATTTGCTACTCGCATGAACAACGCAGTCTAAACAGTGAATGTAGCCACAACAGTAATAAACGCTTTTCCTGTTTTTCCCGTCATTATAAAAAGATCCGCACCAAGAGCACATGTCTGGGGGTGCTCGGGATGTGGATGGCCGGACTCCAAGAAGCCGGATGATATGACCTCGAATCCTGATCTTTTGCACCATCGTGCAAAAAATTTGAGCCCTTAAAATATTTGAAATTTTAAAGTAGTAATCTAAAATGTCAAAATACAATTAAGGGTTTTTAAAATATTTTGTTAAGCTTACCGTTAAATTGTGAGGTTTGTAACGTGGACGATAATAAATGCTTAAAATTGAGTCAAATAATGAATATATTTAATGGAACTTTTTTTTTGTCACGAGATAAGGCGGATGACTGGTAATGGCACTAAAGTAAACAAGAAAAATGGAGAAACCTGAGCACAAATATTTTTGTATCGCTTTTTTGTATGAGTTGGTTGCCTAGCACTGAAAGGATTGGGGATTTGAAGGGGAGCAGAAAAGTGGCATTTTATTTAGTATTTGCAGCTGTTGTTTGTTAAGTTGCCCTATCTGCGTCACAAAAAATGTATAAGGTTTTAGAGAGAGAGAGAGAGTTTTGCTGTTTGTGTGTATATGGATGGATTTTCTTGTGGCTGTTGCTCACGGCTTACGATCAAGTGCTGTTGGCAAGTTTGTATTGGCTTGTGTGAGTGGAAGGTTGAAAAATATGTGGATAGAAATGTGAGCATGTGAAATATATGGGAATAGAGTATATACTTTGTTGTGTGTAGAAGCTTATAAAAATTTTATGGCTATGAGCTGAGTTTATTCTACGATATGACTAGTGCAGAAGAAGAACTGAGCCGGCATGGTGGTTGACTGAAAAAAAGGAAAAGAAATTGCGTCAGTGTAATATAAATAAAATTAATGGATTTTTGTAATGGGTGTAGAAAAGGGGCGCGGGGATTGAAAAGGTAATTATAATTCGGATATGTATTTTAAGTATTACGAAGAGTGACATTTATTTCCGTTTATATGACAGTAATTGTTATATTTTAAAAGTTTCGTGTACTTACGATTTTTAAATAGGGCGCGGGGTTTTAAAAAGTATTTATATATTGGATGCATATTACAAATAATTTGCACAAATATTAATTTGTATGCTACTCAATTTGTTCGAAACCTCATTTAAATGATGTCCTTAGATTTCTGTATGTTTGATTTCCAAATTACAATAGTGGATGAAAGAAGGAAATTAATTTTTATGTAATATCTTGGGTATCGAAGTAAAGAACTTTTTTTCTGGACAGACAGACAGACAAATCCACTCACATCATAAAAGCTAGTTTGTGTCACTTAAGACATTCTCTCATCGAATAATATTCCTACTCGTGTACATTACCAACAACCCAGGGAATTTCCAGAAGCATGACATTCTCTACTCTAAACAGAGTTGTTATCGGGCAAAGCCACGTATTATAGTTGTCAAATATATCATGCGATAAACGAAATATATGAAGACTCTAAATGCTTGAGTAAACAATTTAAGATGGTACAAACACTAGTTCAAAGTCTAATTCTTAGAAAAATTAAGGCTGTACATTTCCCAAATACATTCAATACTTTCCTCACACACTAAATGCTTATGTCCCTACATATCTTTGTTAAAGTGCTTATGCATTATATGTACATGCTAATACAGCCTTTGAATGACAATAAAACATATTTATCCTTATACTTTTTGAAGAACTATACACCTAAATGTATATGATGGATCAGCAGCTCTTCTTGAGATTACATGACATATGTCTGAGATACATATTTGAATGTACACTTCCGTTGAGGTTTATAAAATCTTATCTTCAGCACAAACCTAAGCATGTATACGGTACCTAGTAAATTAAGTGTTTTAAGAAAATTAAACATATTGAGGATACAGTTTTCATGCAAAATTTACTGATAGTGTCATATAATATTCATAATATTACATATAAGAGAACAGTATTTTTTACTTTGTACAATACTAATCCTAAAATTATCAGTAAAATACTGCTACATTTTATGTTACTTAATTTATTTAATGGTAAGTGCAATTAAAACATTTTTGAGTAATCTACCACAAAAGCATAGTCACCAAATAATCCATCACCTGTCCACAAAACCTCACAAAAGTTTTCCTATCCACCGTATAAAACGGGTATACCACCTGCATGTAAATCGTTTTCCCACTATTTATCACCCTACTTAAATAAAATCTTCTCCCCAAAATGCCCCCCGTTTTGCCCACAAACTCTTCAGATTTGTCGACCAACTGCCCACAAAACTCGCTTTGTGAATAGAGCATATACGAAACTGCAAATACTGCTCCGAACACAACCACATAGCCAAATACTCCCTGCTCTGATAACATATCAGGATATCTTATCGCGAAGCAGAGAAGTGGCACAATTGTGAACAAACAACCGACATGATGAAATGATACGAAAATAGATTGAAAAAACTCGTTTACAAGCATATTAAATATTTGTTGGATTCTATAAAGCTGTACAATCTGAGCATCTGACAACTCGCCAAATGATCTTGTCTCTAAAGTGCACCGTCTCGCTGCAAATGATGTAATCCTGATTGGTGCAAATCCTTCAAAACAGGTTGTCGTAATTGCGTAATAAACACACATTAAAACCATCAATAAAACTAGAACTATGCTACCGTAGAAACAAAAGTAATTGAAGAAGAGAAACATTGGAAGGAATTTTAACTCAAGTCGGAAATCAATTTCGAACCATTCATACATCATTCTATGCATTGGTTCTAGAGGATGGGTGAACGCCATTGTGAAAAATGTGGGGAGAATTTGGGAGATTAAAAATGTTGTTCGGATCAAGGCATCCGCAAAAAGGGCGGTGTTTTGTTGGTAGTGGTCCAAAACAAGCTGGCCACTTTCCTTCAAACCTGTGATGTGTTAAAAAATAATTAGATATTTGGTAATTTTTCATGCAGATTTTTTAAAGTCGTATTTACCGTTAAGCTGGTCGTTGTATTTTAGAAGTTGATTGATCAAATACATATAGATATGTCGTCTTTTAAGCAAAACTATTGAAAGGAAGCAGGTCGTGATGAGAAGTAGTGCTTCAGACAAGGCAATAGTCTGAGCAGCAAACGAGCCAGTATTTGTATTCGTGAATATGATGGTGCCGTAAATATGATCACGATCACTTTCCTCTGGAATCGATACGGGATGCATATCCGCAATGATTTTGATCACTTGCATTACAGCCATTGTACTCAACTGAAATACTGTGCAGTACCTTGAAACAGAAATATTTTCATTAAAGCATAATTTGGTTCATTAGATAGTTAATTCATTTAATTTATTATGAAATTTATAAACTTACAAGTTTAGTATTTGGTATGACGTTGCAGGTTTCAGTAGACGCGTAGATTTGTCCCAGGAAAAGCAAATGATGCTCAAGTTCCCCGCAAATCCCATTAGACGAATGCTTCTACCAATATAGTCGGTTAGTTTCTGTGAAAGCATAATGGTTAGTAGTTTTAAATGTTTTTAAATACGGAACTATTGAATCAGCAGTAATTAAAATGGCAAGAGAATAGGTATATAGGTATTTCAGGGTGTGGCAGGCTTAAATGCAGCATTTTTTGTTGTTGTAAAAGTGTGGAATTTTGTCACACGTAATTTAAAAAGCTTTCGAGCACACGATAGTACTTGAGTTAACTGAACTTTTATAGACGCTCTAATGCTTTTTACATTGCTAAAAATATATATTTGAAAAACAAGTTTAAGAAGCTCATTAAATTGCAACCTATATACTTTTAAATTATCGAGATAAGACAGCTAGTCTGGCTCATGTTGTCTAAAAAATAATCTAATAATAATAACTGAGCAATAATATTTGCATAATAAAATGTAATTAAAGTGACCATCTATTAGTTTATTCTACTTTTGGCTCATTATCTTGATATGACTTATAATAGGATAAAGTTATCTTAAAAATTTGAGTAAACAATTTAGTATGACTAGAATGCCTAATTAAATTTAATTATTTAATCTTACCTGCATTATATACTGACTGGAACGTGGTTGTCGCCTCTTATATAAAGATATCCATTTGAGCTAAGATAACAAAAGTATTATGCTTATGCTAAAATTAACTAATTATTCATGCTCACAAAAAAGATTTAAAACTATCTAGAGCAATAAAAATATTAGAACAAAAATATAGTATTTGTATTTGCAGCTTGCTCACGTATATGCGCATTGACGTATTCCCTGTCCACAAAATATACCTTTTATGGGTGAAATGAGACAATTGAACGAGATCATCGTACAACAAAACTAAGTCTTCACCCGTCAGCAGAAGTGAAATACCGCTTTTTCTATACGGCACTTGAATTAAATCAAAGGATAACACTTTTTAAAAAGCTTAATTTTTCAGAAACGTCTTGCGTGACAAAAAATAAATTTGATCACAAGATAAATAAACCTACCAATAAATAAATCCATTCCATCCATCCGTAAACTTGTATGCACCAAAAACTATGCAATTCAATCAAAATGAATACTTAAAGAATGGTTCAGAAGTTTACAAAAATAAGCAATTGGAGAACCATGAAATATGTAGAATTTTAGTTTCGAAGAAGTTGATATGAGTAAAAGACTGGATTGGGATAGCTGGAAAGTAACTGAACCAAAGAGTCGCCATCTAGGTTTTTAACGAAATTAGTAGCCACAAAGGTAAAGTTTGTTATTGCTTATTATATAAGCTGCAATATGGTTAAATCAATTTTAGAGAAATTGCCAATTAAAAATATGGAATAACCTGTGTTCAAAATGGATACTATAATAAATTCCTTCTTTCTATCATGTTCACATTTTCATCTGGTGAGAGTATTTAATCAATTTCGCAACTTTTAACTGTAGCGTTTGTCTAAATTGTTTATGCAATTAGGTTTGAGGAAGCCTAAAAAACAATTTTCTATAGCAATTTTATCCTTAATTTAACATTCTATTGTAAAACGAATTCCGTTTATTACAACACCTAAAATCAGTTAACGAAATTGAAATATTATGTATACGGAATTGCATCTAGCCTTAAAATGAAATTGAATGTTTTCTTTTCTGGTGGTGGTCTTATGAATAGGTGGCAATACTGGGATAATCCAGCCAAACAATATAAGATGGGCGTCTCGTATCTAAAGTTGGCAAAAATGTCATCTTTGATATCAAAGTAACTAATTTAGGACAGAATCAAATTATCGCAAAGTATCGAATATTTAAGATAATGTTTAGAGTAATATTTTTTACTTTACAAATGTCGATATACATTTTGAAATATTTTTTGTCATCAGATATCGCATCACAGTTTGCACAAACTTTTTTTTACCAAAGCAAAAATGTGACCAAATAGTCCATAATCTGCTCGCAAAACAACATAAAAGTTTTTCTATGAACTGTATAAAAAGGATATACAACCTGCATATAAATCGTCCATCCACTTTTCACCACTTTTGTGAAGTAAAACTTCCTCCCTAAAGTTTCCCTACCTGCTTTCAAAAACTCTTCAGATTTCTCCACTAGCTGGCCACAAAACACACTTTGTGCATACATCATATTCAAAATAATACTCACCGACGCAAACACAATTAAATACCCAACTATTCCCTCTTGTGATAAAATCTGGGTATATCTAATCGCAAAACATAGAAGTGGAGCGGTTATAAATAAACAGCCAACATGATGAAATGATACTAACAGCGAATGAAAGAAGTCATTAACTAAAATATTTAGTAATTGTTGAATTCTATAAAGACGAGCTATTTCACTATCTTCTTTTATACCAAACGACTTTGTTTCAATTTCCGAACATGTACGTTGCGTCGTTGGAATTAATCCATCAAAACAATTAGCAGTAATAGTATAGTAAATGCATGTAAGCATCATAAAAAGCACAAGAATGTTTGCACCGACAAAGAATACAAGATTTATGAATATTAAAAAAGGAAAATTTTCATAGGTCAACTTAATTTTTATATCCAAATATTCCTTGAATATTCTATTCGTTAGCTCGAAGTGATGTGTTACAGATAATGCAAGTATTGGCGTTATGAAAAGGGAAAAGTAAATATCCATTTTTAGTAAAAAATCTCCAAAACGAGAGGTTTTTTGTTGGTATTTGGTGGTAACCAGTAGCTTGGATGATTTCAGTGCTTAAATATTCAAAACAAAAAAGTCGGCATGGTAATTATCCGTGTCGAATTACATATTATATGTGGTTATTTTCTTACAGTTCAAATATTTGTTGTAAGTCAGTAATTCGTTGCAGGTTAAAATAAACAAATCTTTTTTTCTTAGAAGGATTAGTGAAAGAAGAGAGGTTGTTATGAAAAGCAATGCTTCCGATATAGCCACAATTGTAGCAGCGAGAGAAGTTTGATTTGTAGTTATCAAATTTTCATCATATTCTTCACCAATATCGTCTTCTCCACGGATGTCGTTATATATCATTTGCAATTGAAGAAGAATCCATGGAAACATTCCATAAATAGTCAACTTGCTGTTGTAAAGATACACAAGATAATTATTAGATTAGAAATATAAACTGTTAAAGTTTTTAATTTACTGTAAGTATTTATATCTTACAAGTTCCAATTCTGATAGATGGTGGCTGCCCGTAGCTGACATTTTGAGGTATCCCAGGCAAGGCATACGATACTGAAATTTCTAAATATTGACATAAATTGTATTCTTGCCCCGAGTTGCTCAATAACCTTTTGAGGAATCATGAGTACTTTATTAGACTTAAGACGGGCAAAAGTATAGGGCAGTGAACGTTGGCAGAGGAACTGTTGTTATCTTAAATAAAAACTGGGTTTTTGCTGTGTAGATTTTTTACTGTTGCGTTTTTTTCTTCCTTTTATGAGATTATGGGACTATAAAATGCTGACGTTAACGAAGTCGAAAGAAGTTTTTATGTATGGGCGAAATGAGACAAGTTTAGAAATTTTATAAAGTAAGCCCTCAAGAACTAAGAAGTAATGTAAATTGCAGTTAAATACTCAAATTTGCAAACAAGTTGTTAAGAGTAAAAGATTGTGTTAGAAAGGCTGAAATGTCACTAAAGCCATCTATCACTATATCTGGATTTTTAGCAAGCGACCAGAATGTTAAAAATAAATTTGCTTTAGTTAAATCAAACAAAATCTACTTATAGTACCACCTCTTATGTTACTACGCTGTCAAACTCCAGCAGTTTGATTATTTTTTGTTTAAAAAGCAATCTTGCTTGAAAATACTTTTTGAAATTACTGATTGAATACCTGTAGTAAATTGTGTTTTAAAAGAATTATCTAATGAAATACCCTTCTACCATAATCTAAAGCCTTTTATTTGGTAGGCGTTCGTAATAATCACAGATAACTATTGTTTTGCCTTTATTTAGTTTTGAGGAAATCCATATAGTTGGACAATTCAAAATTGAGCAATTATTGTGCTAATCTTTTAAAAACTAATCCATGGCTACTCTCAAAATCGATATTGTAACTAAGCAGTTTAACGGGCATTGAACTACACCCTATTGAAAACATTCATAAATTTGGTGCTTTGTTATTTAAATTTGGAATTTCCCACAAATACAATTTCAAAAGGCATTTATTTTCTCAAATCCGGTAAATAAACGGTAAATCAAATCAAGTAGTTTAGTAGCAAAAACAATAATTGCGCATTTCATTTTTCAGAATGCCTGTTCCATCAGACGTTATATATATATTTTTTTGTATATACTTTTCGAATATTACCTTGCTTAAATATAGTTTACAGTTATGTAGATTTATTCTTATACCTTAACAATGAGCTTTGGTAGTACACAATATACACAAATTTAATATCTCCTACCAAAGCAACAATGTAACCAAATGATTCATAACTTCTTCGCAAAATAATAAAAATGTTTTGCGATCAACAGTATAAAAAGGATAAGCCACCTGCATGTAAATCGTCCACCCACTTTTAACAACTTTTCTGAAATAAAACTTCCTCCCTAATATTTTCATACCTGCTTTCAAGAACTCTTCCGATTTCTCCACTAACTGTCCACAAAACACACTTTGTGCATACATCATAAGCAAAGTAGTTCCAACTGAGGCGAGTACCACTATATAACCAACTATTCCCTCTTGTGATAGTACATGATTAAATCTAATTGTAAAGCAAAGAAGCGGAACTATTATGAACAGACAACCTACATGATGAAACGATACTAACAATGAATGAAAGAAGTCATTTACTAAAATATTGAGTATTTGTTGAATTCTATAAAGATGAGCTATCTCACTATCTTTTTTCATACGGAACGATTTTGTTTCAAGCCCGGCACGCCTGGATCGCAATCGTATAAAAATTATTCGCTTTGGGATAAACCCTTCAAAACTGTTAGCAGTTATCGTATAGTAAATGCATGTAAGCATCATAAAAAGGACGAGGATGTTGCCACATGCGAAGAACAATAGATTTGTTGAAATTATATGGGGAATACACTCAAAGTTCAACCTAATTTCTATATCTAAGTAGTCCTTAAATATCCTGTGCGCTACTTCCAAATTATGAGTCACGGACAATGAAAGCATTGGTGTTATAAAAAGGGAAAAGTAAATATCCATTTTTAGTAGAAATTCACCAAACCGAGAGGTTTTTTGTATGTATTTGGTAGTAACTAGTTGATTGGATGATTTCAATGCTGGTAATTATATAACAAAGAATCATCAAAATGTATCTAATGTATTGACTTAAAATATGAGCTCCATTAATTAAAATTATGTTGGGTTCTTACAGTTCATATATTTGTTGTAGGTTAACAACTCGTTAAACATGTAAATAAACAAGCCCTTCTTCCTTAGAAGAACTAGTGACAGAAAGGCAACCGTCATGACAAGCAATGTTTCCGAGATAGCAACAATTGTACCAGCCAGAGAAGTTTGTTCTTTATTTATGAAATTCCCATCGTAATCTTCGGCAATATCGTCTCTTCCATGGATATCATCGTGTATCTTTTGCATTTGAAGAAAAATCCATGCAAACATTCCATAAACCATTAGTTTGCTGGGAAAAGAAAACAGAATGTTTATGGAGTTTAAGATTAGTAGACTTAAAAATTAAGTGCGCAGTAAAGTCTTACAAGTTCCAATTCTGGTAGGTGTTGGCTGTCCTTAGCTGACATGTGGATGAATCCCATGTGAAGCACACGTAACTAAAGTTTCTGAATATTGACATAAATTGTATTCTTGCCCCGAGTTGTTCTATTACCTTTTGGGAAATCATGATGATTGTAATGGAGTTACAACGAACGGCAAGAATACGATGAAAGCTTGCAGAAGTACTGACGTTGTGTTGGACTCAAATACCTAAAACCATACTTGTCTTTAATGATGGGACTCCTAAAAACATGTATAAACTTTAATAGCAGATTCTTGTAATATTTCGATGCGAAAAGCAAAGATTTAATGGAATGTATATTTTCCAGTAAAAGCACTCAGGCAAATGTAAGTGCAGTTTATAAAAATGTCGCTTTAAAATTACTTGAAACGGGTTTGTGTATTTAGATTTCCAAAAAAACTTGGGAAACTCCTACGTTGTAAAGTACTAAATACGTGTAAAGTAAAGTCTCTATTGGCAAATTGAATTCTGTAGTATATAGAAAATGTTATGTATAATATTATTGGAAGTGTTGAAATTCAGACAAACAGACCGACGGACAAACCGAATAGTTACTTTTTAAAAATTTCCTTTCTATCTATAAGTATTTACTAGGATTACTACCGCATAATATTACTCTAATCAATATTTGATAGTTAAACGAATTTTGTGCTAAATTATTTTTTAACATAAACATAGGTGAACTTAGATAGAATTCATGAAGATACAAATTGCATGAAATTAGACAATAATAACAACCGATGTTTATTGAGTACAATGTTGAGCTTGTACAAGTTATTACAGGAAAAATTAAATACGCATAAATTCGGCTTGCGTTTCCTGTCATGTCCATAAAAATACTGTGATCAACAAAACCCGAACACATTTTTGATAATAACAGCAATTTAGTTCAAACACTAATTTTGATCATACGAAATGTATGGCTGGTTGATGCTTATTGTTGTTACATCCTCTGAAAATTATATATTTTATTTGGCAAACGTTAGCAAGACCATTCATATTACCAAAAATAATATTTTTACCAATACCAATATTTTAAAAATATTTAAATGGCTGGGACCATATAATAAATTAATCTATTTTTTTAAATTTGCTTTATTTTCACAATGCAATTTTATGGCATTCATTTTCTCAAATTCTATATGATAGGTTTGTCCTTAATTTAACTAACTTTTTATAGTGTGTTACCTTCATGAAATGCAATTTAAACAGAATTTCGTGTGTTGGCTCGAAAAAATATTATGTTAAGTAAATTGAGCTCTTTTGTTTTATTAAGACACCAACAAATGGCATGAAACGGATGAGATAATATGCATGTGAAATCACATCCAGGCTTGAAGTGAAGTTCTCCTTATTTCTACCACCATCGTCACTAAAGAAGCTAAGCACCACCTTACTCCAACCTTCACCACACATGATATACACTTGCTTTATCGTTCTTCTTTCCCATTTCGCTCGCATTCTGTATCTCAGAATGTATACAACACTCATATTGTCACGATTTCGCAGAGCTAATAATTGTGCTTCGTCAGTCTTAATAATATTTAAAATTGGCCTTTGGTACTAAAATTTCTATGCATTTTATCAACACAAAATCAAAATTTCCTACCATAGCAATAATGTTACCAAATGGTTCATAACCTGTTCACAAAAGGCATCCGATTATTCATCACCATAAAATCGTGCCGTCATCACCATAATTTAAGGAGTATGCGTTCATGTTTCAAAAAAAAATATCAAAATGGTGATGATTCCTCTGTTTTATGAACCAAAGTCTTCAATTGAAATTTTAATCAAGATTAATTTGACAAATATCGATTCATTCCACATCTGTCACTCTAGTAACTAAGATCGGGAATCCCTGATAAACTTGCTTCCTCCGAAATACCTGTCTTTTCCCACGAAATTCGTCTTCTGGGAACTAACAAGACACGTTGAAATTTAAAATCACTCTCCGCTGCTGCCATTTTTGCTGTTTCTGTGACGAAAATTTTCCATAAAAATGGGAGAGAGTGAATGGAGAAGGACAAGTGCATAGATATTACTTATGGAACGTGTGTAGTACTTCTGTATGTATGTAGTATTAATGTAGTAAGTCCTGCACCTTTTATTTTCAATGCATGGAGTAATGAAATAATCACCATTAAATAGAGGAAGCATCACCATTTTGGTATTTTTTTGAAACATGAACACATACTCCTTAAATTATGGTGATGACTGAACGATTGATGGTGATGAAAACCTTTTTGCCTTCACAAAATACCAAAAATGTTTTGTGATCAACTATATAAAAAGGATAAGCCACCTGCATATATATTGTCCACCCACTTTTAACGACTTTTCTACTGTACTACTCCTCTCCTCTCTCTACTCCTCTCTAATAATTTCATACCTGCTTTTTAAAAAACTCTTCCGATTTCTCCACAAGCTGCCCACAAAACACACTTTTTGCATACATCATAAGCAAAGTAGCACCAACAGATGCCAAGAACAACAGAAGACCGAGAGAAAGAAATGCAACTTTTGCGAATCTCCAAGTTAAATGTAAAGGGAGGAAAAAATATTCGCATGAAATTACTTGAGTGTTATTTCCCATTTTGTTTTCCAGGAAATCCGGAAAGCGAGCATCGTCTAATACTTAATTACCATCAAACAAAATGACAAAATTGCATTTAATTCAATTAACGCCCAAGGTTAAATTACACATTAAAATTATAGGAAATATTTTCATGGAGAAATAATTTAATTTTGTAATAGGAAAAAACTTCCTGACAGGATCATTTAGACATGTACTATAACAGAAGGAACTATTTAAGTTTATTAATCTGCAAAGCAATTTTCATAGTTTTAATTTCATTACAGTATCAAAAACTAAACATCATTAAACATAATTAAATTTCTCGTTACCAACCAAATACACTGCATTTAGCCACCCTTATGTAAAAACTTTCACCACATCATCTTCTCTTTTCTTTGTTCTCATGCATATAGGTACATATATATATTACGTGATTTTCTCCGAGAGTTGAGTCATCTGTCTCGGAAATTTTCGGCCGGCGCTTCCTCCACACCACCGTCATCACCACAACAGCTTAGCAGCATCCTTCTCCTTCCACTACTACTTGTTGTTCACCTGCTTTCTCTTCCTGTTTTCCCATTCCGCTCACATTCGCTGCATCTCATAATATACGTAACACTATCCTCTCTTCATCTCTTCCCAACTTTCTCTCTTTTCTCATCTCATAAAATATCCATATATGCTCATATGAAAAAAGAAACACTCTCACATTTTCTCCCGTTTTCCTTGCAATGCGAGAGAAAACCCAAATTTCTCAGAAATTACGATCAATACCATACAAGTCTTCATCATCACGATCGACAAGAAAACAACAATATTTTCCTTTTCCACTTCCTGTTCACCTTTAAAAAAATACACCTTGAGGAGATGACTAGCCCGGAAACCACAGAGGTGACTTTTCACACCTGTAATTACCACCCGTAAGATCAGGATGGACGCAAGAATTGAAAAATTGGGTGTGAGGATCCAAAAAATTGGAATAATTGACCTCTTCTTAACTGCCTGTCTTTTTGCGGAACTTTTGCCAAAAGCGGTGACCCTTTTGCAAAAATATATTGTTCATCTTTACCAAACTCATTTGGACTATCAGGAGGATAAGGAGGCTTCACATATTGCGAATTTGTTGAATCAACATGTCGGCGCTACAATCACTGTGGAAGATGATGGATCTGATAACTCGGTTTATAGCGAGCCCATTGATAAGCCGAACTTATCTTTTTGGTGGGTCATCAAAGATCTGTTTTTTGTGGGAGGCTTGCTTGTCGTTTTTCTACAGGCGCTTGGATTGATCAGGGCTACAAATTTGGTAAGTTTTTTGCAAATATTTGCAAATGTTTTTAAGTGCAAATTTTTAAGAAAATTAAAATATTTTGTTTTTTAAATAGCAAATATTGAACACCCCAAAAGCTGCAAGGCTCGCTCGAAACTGGCTGCTAAGTAATATTCTTGTCGTGTTGATAATTACTCTGTTGATTGTCCTCAACTTACCTGAGTACCCGGGCGGTGAAGGGATGGAAGTGGCGATTGGTGGCTGTGCTGTGTACCTGTTTGGCAGAGGTGTAGCGTCCTATTCTGTCTGGAAATTTATGAGAGAGGTTAACAACGCTAATGCTAATGGGATGGGTGGGAGGATGGGAACAAATGGGACTGTTGTGGCAAATGTGACTGCTAACGGGAATGTGATTTTAATACCTAATACAACTGGCTGAATTGTTGGATTTAATTTATTTTATAATCTATGTCTCAAAAATAAATATTTTGTCTGTTGGAAAAAAAGTAAGTAAATTTATTTAACTAATTATTATTTATTTAAGTACTTAAAATTAAACTGAGTGTATTTTGGTTTTTGGAAGGAAATTCTATTGACTGTTAGGTGTGTGTACCTGGTGATGTTTTTACTGAAATATCTAAATGTTTTAATGTTAATCTCTCAACTTTTAAAATGACAGTTTTATTGATGTCAGTAATATAATTACTTGTTGTTGGAGGAATATGTATGGCGGAAGTGGCGGAACTGCCAGTGTTGTATTTTCAAATAAAATTTGAGTCTTAAAAAAATTATGCTGCTGGTGTGTAAGCAGTTGATGGGAACGAATTATAAAACAAGATAATCAAGTTAATATTGATTCTTTCTTGTAATTGTCTGTACAAAATTCAATAAAAAAGCTTACTAAAATGTATTGTCGAATATTTGGTTTGTTGAAGGTTATGTGATGTAATAAATACTAAATGTATGTATATGTAATGTAAATGTACATGTAATAAATTAAAACTCAACAAATATCACATTTAATTTTGTTGTCTTAAGGCAAAGGGAAATTTTATGTATGGATGCGTTGAAGATATTTAGTGTTAAAAGTAAATTGATTGAGAACTTAAATGACAAAATGAACACCTATTAAATTTCTAATTAATATTAACTCATAAGGTATCATATTCTGTTCATACAGTACATATATGAATGCGCCACTAATCCTAAGGAGCAATGCAAAATTTGCTTTTTTAACCTTTTTAAGTAAAAAAAACTCATCCACCAAGTTTTTGAGTGCCTGTCTGCTTAAGTTCCGATACTTTTAATTGAACAATTCAACAGCACGTTGATATGAAGTACATAGTAAATTTAATGCTCATCATGACATCCATTTATTATGGATAAATGAAAAATACTTGTACTTATCGTTCTAAGAACAGGCTTATGTCAGCAAATACTGATGCTATAAAACTTCAAGTTAATAACTAATCTTGAAAATGTATTACTTTAAATGACTAAGAACTTCAACTCTTCAAATAATTATTGTTATAGACATGTATTTAGATAAAACGCGTTTTTAAACTACAATTGTATTGGACAACCTGTCATCTGTATTTAAAGTCTCTATAAATTTTCTCCTTCAATTATAAATTACCAATGGCGTAATTTTACATTGGTTTCATTCCTTCTAGTTGTGCCAATAATTCTTATCTGGAATTAGAATAGATACACAGTTAGGTTTGCCTTTCAAGCCAAAAATCATTTAATCCTGCATCTCAGGATATTATTTGTCTGCAGTCTTACTCTAGGAAAATTTGCAATAGGAAATTACCAATCCAACAAAGAATGGATTTACCAATGTACAAATTTCAATGAATTTCTCAGTAGTTTAAGCTCCTGCACAATTCACTACTTTCACCACTCCAAAAACCCACCATTCTACGACAGATTTTCATCCCTGCCAAGAATATGTCGTTTCCCAGAAATTCATACTACCGTCCAGCTATACCACTTCTACTCCAAAAACGACCCTGCCTATTACACAATAAAGCAACATGAGCGCTACCAGATCCCATTTACTTTACATCGCTATCAAAAATTCTGCCTGGTCCACATCCCTTTATCATTTCCACCAAGAAGCCAATACGGCGCTGAGTTTTTCCAGGGCTATCCCATGAGCCACAACAAACGGAAATCAAGCTTTGGAGCTACGAGATGGCCTTCAGGAAATCCATCATTAATTTTGGTTCCACTGACAAAAGAGTATATGTTCTTTAGTGAGCCAAAAGTCGCCATATGTCCACCTGTCACTTTACCACAAATTTATATAAATAGCAAATGGGAATGGCCATTTCACATG